>QLPN01000715.1:0-22399 GCA_003314395.1 Albatrellus ellisii
TGATGAGAGTTATGAGCAAATTTGGCAATTGGAAGATAGGATGACCAATCATCTTGGTGTGTGTTACAGAAGGCGTGGAGGTATTGCTCCAATTCTTGGTTATAATGTTCCGTTTGTCCATCTGTCTGTGGGTGATAGGCAGTGGATAAACTCTGTGAGATATGAAGAGCATGAGTAAGGGCACAGGTAAATTTAGAAGCAAACTGTGGTCCATGATCGGAGATGATCTTCTTTGGTAAACCAAACCATTTCCATACATTCTCAGCATATAGTATAGTGGTTTGTTCTGTGGTGATAGTACTGGAACAGGGGGCTAAAACCATGGCTTTAGTAACATCATGATCAACAAACACAGCAATAGCATCATATCCATTGGACATCAGTAATGCAACAATAAAATCCATGGTTACTGTGGAAAAGGGGTGGGCATGTTCAATTGGATTGATCATTTGAGGTGGAACATAGGGTCGATGGGTTAGATTTTTTGTGGATTGACAAATTGGACATCCTGAGATGTAGTCAAAAACAAATTTGTGTATACCAGGCCACCAGAATGATTGTTGAACAAGATTGTAAGTTTGGAAATGCCCCAGGTGACCTGCAGATGGGAGATCATGGAAACACCGTAGAAGTAATTGTTTGAGAGATAAGTCAGGGGGAATATAGAGGTGGGAAGAATAGAAGACTAGTCTGTCAGAGATTTCCCAATGTTGTTGAAGATTTTTCTGAAGGGGGCTAGGCTTGGGTGCTTGAAGGGTCTGAATAACAAGCAATACCTCATTGTCTAAATGTTGAGCTTGATGAATCTGTGAAATCAGTGTTTTGTCTTCAAACAGGATAGTCACAGCTTTGATGAATAGGGTAGAGGGGAGTAGTATATGGTCCATATTATCTTTTTCTTCCTTGTCATGGTCAGGTCATCTAGATAAGAGGTCAGATTTACCCATTTGGGTTCCTGTGATATGAGTGATAGCAAAATGGAAACGTGTTAAGAATAAAGCCTAGCAAGCTTGTCATCTAGAAAGTTTGTGAGTGTCTTTAAAGATCTCCAAATTCTTGTGGTCAGAAAGAATTTTGATTGTATGAGGTGATCCTTCAAGGAAGTGGCACCATTCTTCCAATGCTCTAATTATTGAGAGTAATTCTCAGTCATAGATATCGTAGTTTCATTCTGCTTCATTAAACAACTTTGAAAGGAAGGCAATCGGATGCCACTGTTGATCATCGCCTTTCTGAGATAGGATGGCCCCATGAGTGAACTGTGATGCATTGCATTCTAATTGGAAAGGTTGAGTAATATCGGGTTGGGTTAGAATGGGTGCAGAGGTAAAACATTGTTTAAGTTTGTCAAATGCATCTTGTTCTAGTTTGTTCCAATGCCAGGGGATATCCTTTTTTGTTAGATTGTTTAGCAGTTGGGCTAGTTGAGAAAAATGATGGATGAAATGACAATAAAAACTCCCAAAACCTAGAAAACCTCGGACTTCTTTGAGGTTATGTGGGGTTGGCCATTCAGCAATCCCTTGTAATTTGATTGGGTCCATCATAACTGTATTAGCTTTGATACATATGCCCAGATATTCCACTTCTTCTTTGTGAAATTCACATTTAGAAGGCTTTAGAAATAAATGATGTTTTCGCAGTCTAGTCAGGACTTCCATCACCAGTCATTGGTGTTCTTCTAGATTGAAAGTAGTGATTAGAATATCATCCATGTAGATAAAAATGTGACCCATTTCGATAAGATCAGCAAAGATGTTGTTCATCATATTCTGGAATGTGACTGGTGAGTTGGTGAGTCCAAAAAACATCACTAATGGTTCAAATAGTCCGTGGTTGGTTTTGAATGTGGCTTTCCATTCATCACCTTTTTTGATTCTGACATTGTTATATCCTGAACGTACATCAAACTTGGTGAAGTACTTGGCATGGTGTAGTTTATCTATGATGTCAGAGATCAGTGGTAAGGGATATTGATTACAAGTTGTAATCACATTGAGACGACGATAATCTTGTACTGGTCGTAATTTCCCATCTTTCTTCTTGACGAAAAAGAAGGGAGAGGCAAACGGTGATTGGGAAGGGCAATATATCCCCATTGTATCATATCGTTTAGGAATTCATCTAATTGTTTTTGCTCGATGGGGTTAAGAGGATAGATTTTGCAATTCTGTTCTGCAGGAGCATCTGGAAGAAGGTCAATGGCATGATCCCACTTACTTCACGCTGGCAGTGATTTGGAGGCGTCTTCTTCAAAGACATCTCAAAATTGGGCATATTCTGTTGGCAATTGACTATCCAGATTTTGCTGGTGTGCTTGGTTAGCAGCAGCTAGGTCAGTAGATTGAGAAGTACACCTTAAATATGCATGGGGGAAGGAGATTGTATTTTCTTTCCAATTGATTGTAGGGTTGTTTTGCTTTAACCATGAATGCCCTAAAATCATTTGATCTGTTCCAATGTTAGCAATGAATGCTTTCAGTATTTCAGTATGTTTGCCAATTTTGAGGATACATTTGATATATTGGTGAATCATACCAAATTTATTAGTGGAATTGTCAGCATTCCACATAATAATTGGTTTTGAAAGTGTATGAACTGGCAGTTGGGCATGTTTGACTGTTTTCTGGCTAATGATATTGGAGGTTGCTCCACTGTCAATTAGTGCTGGTACTTGTGTTCTGTGATTTCCTGTTTGTAGTGTGACTGGTAAATAGAAGCTATTTTCAGTTTCCTTTGTAGTTTCACTAGTTTTACAGAATTTAGAGACAAGGGTCTGATACCACACAGTAGATATAGACCACTTCAAAAATCCTCTTTCAATGATTCCATGCAAATGGACCGCTCATTGATAGGCAGTTGTGCTAGCAAATGCTGTATGCACATGTGGACAGATGTGGTGTCCATGATTGGCTTGTTGTCATCTGATGGGGTTTCTTTGATTTGAACAGGGGGCGCATGCGTGGTTTTGCAGGTGTAAGTGGGAGGTTCTGAGATGCTAGGTGTCACTTCTTCATCAACACGCCATGTGCACGGTCCTTTCCAAGTGGGGTGCGATGGCACAGGTGACATGGTTTGCACTGCCTTGTTAGGGCAGTCACATGCCATGTGACTGGGTTTTCAGCAAGCAAAGCAGCTGCCAGAGTCAAGAAGCCACTTCCACTCATCGGCTGTGAGTTTTGCAATACACGGCGTGGTTATGCAGTCGACATCCATTGCATCAGGGTCTCAGGTGGTGTGGGGTCCAGTGGAGGTGGCAATAGAGGTGGAGGAATACATACACTGTGTATGTATTTGCATATTGAATTGCAAGGCCATTTTGGCCCATTTGTCGAGAGTTGTCGGCATGTTGGCCATCATGTAGATTTGATCGGCTATATTTTTATTGAGTACGAGTTGGTAGAATGCACAAAGGGCAGTGTTGTCCTTTATCTTGGCATCGGCTGTGAGGATATGGAACCTTGCCATATATGCGTTGGCTGAAAACATTTTTTGCCAGAATTGTTGGAGTTCCACTGTTGTGCATACCTTGTGTTGTGCATCTTTGAATGCTAAATTGAGGTCTCAGGTGAGGTCAGCAAACATTGGTCATCCAGGGTGGTAGGTGTCTTCAATGTAGCAATCGCGCCGGGTGAGTGCCATTCCTTTTTGCATGAAAGACAAAATGCACATAATTTGTTTGCATTCGTCTACAAGGTCGATTCCTTCAATGTAGAGGGTGCAAGAGTTTATGAATGTGCAGTATTTGGTTTTGTCACCATCGTAAATTTCTGGCTTTGCTGGTTTGAAGGAAGATTTTGTAGACATTGTTACTGGGGTGGCTGGGGGTAGGGGTGTGTGAAGTATATGGAGTGGGTGGGGGAATAAGCAAGATTGGAGTAACTGGGGGTCCTGTGAGGAGAGTTGGTAACTCAGCTTCGTGAATGTCTGCTCCTGGGAAGTCTTGAGTGTAGATGTAGAGCTTGTCGGAGGGTGGTTCTTTGTCAAGACTGGAGGTGTCAATGTAGTAGTTGGAGTTTACGACCTTCCACTTTTGTTGTCCCCGATATTCAAGAGTATGCCCTCTGAAGACAACAGCATTTCATTGGTTTGAGAAGCAAAACTCCAGATGAAGAGTGGTGGGGATGGGAGGAGCCACAATGTCAGTTATGTGGTGAGTAAGGCAAGCTTAGTCTAATGTTACGAACTAGTACAGCAATTGGCTATGATCATACTGGAGCAGATGAGAGACTCAGAGCATAACATGCAGTGAGAACACAACAGATGATTGACAGATAAGCAGGAGACTGGATGCCAGGTAGTACAGGAGACTAAGCTGGAGTTCTGTAAGTAAGATGGCATCCCTTATATAGTGTACAATCCTGAGTCTGGGAATATTCTATCAGGATAAGTATAGTACAAGGCTGTGGAGATGGAAAGTTCTAGTAATGCTGCGCAAAGGTGGTTTGTAAGTAAGAAGTTGCTGTGGTGCAGTAGAACTAGTAAGAAAAGAAAATCGTAACAGTGATATCAAACTGACTCAAGAGTCTGCACCAGGCTGTCACTGATCCACAGCATCACCATCATGGTGAGCTTGCATAAACACATCTGATATTGTCAACACAGTGCAGCGAGGCTTGTAACCCCTTGCAACAAAGGCTTCCTGTAGAAACAGACAGGAGTCATATGAGTGCATGGCTTGCACATAGTGTGTTGAATATTTACTGTATGTCTCTATATTTTTCATTCGGCATTTCTTCCACTCCACCATTACCTATATCTTACATACATTTGACACACCACTACATCACTACAGTCCTTTGGGACTCTTCCTCACTCACACACCACATCTACTCCAGACGACACACATCCCTCACACATATGGTTATCCTTGTATTCTAAGATCTCCTCTCTGCTCCAACTCTCTCATCACTCACTATATAAGACGTACTACATACACTACATATCCTCAGTTGTTGTCCTTCAGACACTGAGTGAGTACTTACATCACTTCACATCTTATTCTTCTTCTCATCACTACCCTGCAGCTCTCTCTTACACATCGTGGCACTGTACTACTGTCCACACCTCTCCTACTTCACTGCAGCAATGCTATCTTGTCTCCTCCCATGGTGGGAGGACCTTTACCCTTTATTGCTCATAGTTGTTGTCTGCCATAACCTGTGCAAACATAGTGAAGGAGACCAAGGGTGGGCCACAACTCGTAAGTACATAGCAAGCCATGACAGTGTGCTGGCTGTCTGATGCATGATTTGAGCATGATTTTTGTTCAAGTTCAAGTTCAATGCAGTAAGTAATTCTGCCAGTGATCCCCACAAGTGACTCAGTGATATACTTCTTGTATCAGCTGGAGATGCTGTATCTAGTCAATAAACTGCTTTATGCAGTGGACAACTCTGAGCTGTGTCTTTGCCATTGAGTGCTGTACAGAAGGAAGATGGCTTCCATGCAAGTTCAAGGTATTAGGTGGTTTAGCTAGAGAGACATGTAAGACTGGAGCAGCTGGCTCTTAGCCTAAAACACGTAATGAGGAGACAAAAGGTGGGATGATATTAGAATGGCATAAAATGGTGTAGCGGCGGGCTTGTAGCATGGAATCTGCGTGACTCCTGGTAGCTCGTGATAGCTGGTAAGTAGCTCGTGCTCATGAAGGGTCAGAAAGTAGCTCGTAGGTAACTGGAGAGGAGGGGCACACCCCAGACTCCTTAAATATGGTATTCATGTATGTACATTGCTACGTCTCAGAGCTCTGTCTCCTTGGCAGCATTTGTGTAGCATAGTATAGTATGTTATAGTCGTATTGTACTATGTGCTGTCAGACTGTTCCAGTGTGCGGCTGCTAAGTAAGTAAGTTTGTGTGTCCAAAATCATCAGTAGCCTGCTTGCAGGTCTTACAGTGCAAATGAACACAGGAGGTGCACTGCATCCCCCAGTTCTGTAGATTGCTGGGGCTTCTGTGAGCACAACAACCTTCTGGAACTCTTTGAGCATAGGGTGCAAGAGGATAATAAATGTGGACTGGACACTGCTATCTATTACCTGGTCAGTTTTTTGTGACGATGTACATTCTGATGGTTCACTCTTCAAGATCTATGTGGTAATATATATGCACCCTGTTGCTGTAACCAGGTTTAGTATCCAAGTCATGTTTCCAATACAACTGATCAGACTTGGCAGGGTACATCCAAGGTGCTATAAAGAGTGATATGGCTGCTGCAACTTGACAGCACTCGAAGCCATCAATGTGTTACACAAACAAGACAGTTTGAAATCATGCTGTTCATTTTGATCAGATGTGTAAGTCACTTGATGATGTATCTTGGCATTGGCAAGATGCCGTCCAGCATCTTGACCAATGAGAGCAAATGAGCAAGGTAGTGCAGATCAGATCATCCAACTGTTGGAATTGCAAACTGGCACATGCACAGCTTACTACTTCCTTTTTAGGCAACCCGATGCATGCGCAAACTTTCATCTCCTCTCCACAGAAAACATATGACTACTGCTTTTTATTTCAATCACTCCGCTACTGTACAGTTCTAAGCCACAGGCAGTTTATCTAACCTATTTACAATAGCTCACCTTTTTTTTCTCAGTCCTCATGTTGTTTTCGAGACTGAGTGCTTATTGTCCTTGTTCTTTTTGGTGTTTCTTGTGCAGAAGAACACCTGTTCATATAACCTTGTTTATTACAAAAGTAAACTCTTCATGACCACTGTATGCCACCAAGGGTGACATTCTGAGTCACACAGATGTAGTCGAAACTGTTTGCTTCCTATCTTAGCAGGGGCCAGACAAACCCTAGACTCAAATTGGGGTTAAGGTTTCTTGTGTTGCCGACTCATTTTTTTTTCAAGTGATTTAACCACTCTCTATGGTACAACAACACTGCCTACTATTTCCGTCGTCTGTGCGATTAGCATTCCTATCGCACATCATCTCACCAGCGTGGCCTGCTGTCATCTTCACAAACCTTGATGAACCCTCCAAGGCCACTACACACTCTTAAATGTATGTTGCATAGGACCCATGGTTATACTACGTATGTATAAGGTCTGTGAAGGAGATTATCTACATGCCACACTGTGTGGCTGACACCGATTGCAGCACAGTGAGTCTGGAGATCGTGAGCGCCATTGCAATGCCATTCATAGGATGAGCCTTTGTTTTGTAGATCCTAGATCATAGGTAATCCTCCACAAGATACAATCTATGCGGCTGCTGATTTCAAGGCCCTCTCTGCATTGGATGCATTTGTAGTGTTCGCGCAGTGCGGGCATCAAGATCTCTATGCTGAGAGACAATGATGTTAACGTTTGGGATGCAAGTACCCTGGAGCTCCACTGTATCTATTTGTCGCTAGTCATATGCTAACAACTGCTTTCCCTGTTACCAAGGGTCTAATGGGACTCTTCATTACCATGATCTCTGTGCATGTTGACGCTTTTCCACCAGATTCCATAGTCTTATCTGAGCGTGCATCACAAAACCTGTGGCACACGCGGTAACGACCACCAAACTCCTGCACAAGCTCCACACATCATCAGTGGTCCTCGCACAGTGGCTCAGCGGCTCTATCCCAGACATTCTGCCAAGGACATGAGTTTGTTTAGCAAAATTCGCAAAACTGCTGATGTTGTTGGCCACCCTTGCGGTCAAATGTACAAAGGGATGACAAGCATGTACGAGCGCGTTGAGTGTGCAGAGATGGATCACCTCGTGCAAGACGCTACAGCACCATTTGAGATGATCAGCCATGCAACTAGAATCAGGAGTAGGTTTTCATTCTGAACCATTCCTCCTGTATATATAGCAACCATCCCCTAGCCAAAGACCTTGGCTGGAAATGGAAGTTCAGGCATGACAGATTGAGCAAATCTGCCCCAAGTATGTAGTGAGTACAACTTAGAAATGGGGGATTATCACATCAATGATATGCAGTTTACTCTGGACACAACTTGGGAAATAATGTACTCTAGACAACCTGCCTCTTCTGTCACTTAACTCACTGGCTACCCTGCCCAGCAGTGCGTACCCCATTCCCAACACAGCAAATGTCACTCCTTGGGTCATAGGTGCTGTTAATAATAACGACGAAGGGCAAGGTCGTTTGCTCCTAAGCTGCTTTGACCAATTCACCTCACAAAGTTCCTCCCTGGCAGGACATCGAGCATCACTTGGGCTGCTCATCAACTGGATTGCCCATTCCACAGTCATATCGTACAGCACTTTCAATATGTAGTCAGAGGGACTTTCAGGGCTTTGTAATTAACTCATAGTAATACTAACTGCCAAGATGATACATTGCGCTATCGCGCGACTCGTACATGCGCCAGTCACAACGTCCATGAAGACCCACTCACTTAGGTAGCCCTTTGGATCTTTTGACACTCTTGCCACTGTGGCTAGTGCCAGTGCTGTGCCCCAACCCCACAGGGTCATCCAAAATTGGAGACCTAGGCCGTTTGCTGCTGCCGCAAGAAGAACATGTGCTTGATCCGAGTGGCAGGGAAAGGGAGCTTGTGGCCTGAGGGTGGTGTTCTTCAGCACATGACCAATGACACTGGAGACAAAGGGCCACTTACAAACTGAGAGACCCTGGTGTTGGAGGTTGGCGGCGAGCAGAGCTCCTCAGCCCAGTTGGGATGAAGTGTTTTGAGCGCCTCGATGGCTTCATTAACAGGGCCCAGAAATTTGTCATAAGCTTCCTCAGCCGCTTTCTTGTATTCTCTTGTGTCAAAAAACAGCATGCGTTTTGGAGGGATGGTGCATTCGTCAGTATCCATGATACTTTTATGAGTGATGCAGAAGATGCTTTGCAACGAGTTCAGCAGAGTGGAGAAGACATGCTCAGTATCAGTGTCGAGGCCCTTCAACTTTGATGTCAAGCCCCGGCCATCACAGAACATATATTTCTCAGCAGCAGCATTCTTCGGGGAAATGGTCCATGATTGTAATATGGTATGGCTTGAGGTGGGTTCCATGCGATGGCCTCAATTGTACAAGAACGTCACATGACACAGGACATAAAGGAATGATTCCAAGTCATCCATGAAGTCGTGAGGTCACACGTTCAGGGAAGGCCCTCTCAGCATCTTGTAGGACTGGTACATGTGTGTTCCCTGAAAACAATCATGTTTAGTTAGGCATATTGATGACTGAAACAAGGCTGACCATTCTGAAATCACCTCGCGTGCTCGTCTCCGAGCTAACATTGATGTACTTGATCAAATCAAAATCTATCAACTGACCAAGGCTCTTGTCCCCTCCACTGGGATCAAACATGATATTCCCGAGACTGATGTCCTGGTGAAGGATACCATGCTTTAGCAACATATTGCAGTGGCCTGTGAACAAAAATGAGTACGCAATGACAATCATTAAGCCAAGACTTACCAACTACTGCATCCCTGAAAGCAACCAACAAGCATGTATAATTGTAGGCAGTTGACAGATCTCCATGATACTTTGGGGAGGCAATATAGCAATGATCACAGTCCGACAGTGTATGTGTCTTAGGCTTCATGGCTGTTGGGTCTTCCAGGGTGAGGGTCAATGTGACATTGTAACCACGAATGCCAGAGATTGTGTGATAGCTGTCATTTGAGTTGTCTGTCACTGGCTCCCAATAGGCATAGACCTGTCTGATGCCCAAAAGACTGACACCTGCCAGTAACACCTTCACCTCTGAAGGTCTGGCCAACACACACCAATAATCCTTTATGATGTATTTCTTCTTGCTGATGGCATCTTCCATGTACCAACAGGTTGTTCCTCAACCAATGACCAAGCTGCGGTTGAGCCCAATACCCATGATATTCAGCGACGTCAGATGAGGAGGAGCAGGAGGAAGAGCATCATCATGGCTCAAAGAGTCAGGTGGCACCTCAACTTCAGCACTGCTGGATTCCAGTGTGAACTCCCAACCTGACAGATCGAGCTTGCCTATAATAGTAGCTGAGTCAGAGATCTCTGGACTGGGATTATATGTGATGGTCTTATCAAGACCAATAGTCACATTGATGAGCATCATGTGCACATAATGCCAGAAAATGACCATTAGTGATAGCACACATGTGACAATCATCCACAGTCACAGTAATTTCTCATTTGCACAGGCATTGGAAAACAATACCAGGTCAGCCAATGAAGGATAGGATGAGTAGGCCAAGGCATGGTCTAGACCCACCAAAGTAACCATGGAGGCACAAGTCGCAAAGTCAGCATTTGGTGCAATCAGTGCCATTCCTCTTTTGCTCATCTGCTATAGTATGATACTTTATTCACTCGCATCCAGACTCCACTTCATTTCAAATATCACTATGATTGACCCTGCACTGTCAATTTTCTGTTGTGTTTTGTTGTGCTCCAGTCTTGGAGCTAGGCTTGTATTTAGATAGTGCATCATCTGTCGAAAAGGACCAGATTCCCCCCCGCCCTCAATTTGACTTCTTCTCCCGTCTGAGTCGATAATCAAAAGGCAAATATCAACCTTCCCTCCATGTGTCTTATTATCAAGAAAAGTGTGCGTTCCCCGTAGGCCGCGTCTATCATTGCGTTGCATAGCATTCTCCATTGCGTTCTCCATTGTGTTCTCCATTGTGTTCTCCATTGCGTTGCGTTCCCCACTGCGTTGCGTTTTGTTTCCACTACATTGGATTCTCTATCGTGCTCTCTATTGCGTTATTTTGTATCTGCCCTATTGCGCCATATCATCGGTTTATTACCCAAGTCGTGTTCATCTAGTAGCTCTAGTCGAATCGCACTATCGCCCCTATCGCCCTTAACTACTAATACTCTCTACTTTGGTGTCTAGGGAACTTTACGGCTCGCACCCTCCAGCAATTGCTGTGGTTGTGGTTACTTTCCCCTCTCAGCCCGACACAGTACATATCAGCATCAATTCTCCATTTTGTTGTGTTCTCCTTATCTTGTCATATCACCTGTCTGCTATGGGAATTGCGTTCCCTTCTGTTGCCCTAATTGCGTTGCGCTATCGCCCTTAACTACTAAAACTCCTTTTACCTTGGTGTCTAGAGAATCTTATGACTCACACCCTCCAGCATTGTTGTGGTTGTGGTTGATTTCTCCCTTCAGCCTGGCACAGCACATAACAGCATCATCAGAGAAGATGAGTAAGATGGCCTCAACGAAGAGCACAGGGTACTTATGAATGTTGACATAGTCAAAGAAGGACAGGCCTGCGCGATCAAAGCAATACATGTGCATGTATTGGCAAGACATGGTGACACAGTCCACGAACAGCTGATTGGGCTGTTTGTGGAACTGTTGTTGTGCATAGCTGCCAAGCTGGATGGCAGTCACATAACTCTTGGCCATGGACTTGATTTTGTTGCTTGGCTTGAGGTCCAGCACACTCCTGATGTTCTGGTAAGTCAGCTTGCTTTTCCTTTTCCTCACCATGCCTATGTCTTGATTGGGACTAAGGGACTTGCCAGTCCTGATGATGCAGAAGTCCAGTTTTGTCCCCAGGCCTGCTGTAGGTGCGTCGATTCCAACAGTCTGGTGCCAGACCATCCTGTTGCTAGTGTTCATCAACTCCCTATCCCCTGACAGATGAAAATGTTCAGCAATCCTGTTCATCACATCCACAAAGGCCTCATAACATGAGTTGTCATCTGCAAGTATGCTCAACCATCCACAGCTCCAAACCACCTCCAGACTGAAGGCATCCATCAATGTTTTGATGGAGATCCCTTTCATACTGTTCCAAAGTATGATGGCTAATATCTTGGGGTGGAGATGGTGGCACCATGGATGGCCATGGGAGGCTGGGAAATTGTTTCTGGAGTTGATGTGCCAGAAACAGTCTTAGATGTAGGTGGTTTGTATCCTTGACCTGTCCAGCACTGTCATTATTGCAGCCTGTCCTGGTTGAATCAGCAGCATTGACTGGTGCAGCTCGTTGATCCTTACCAATGACTTGGCAAGCACTGGGATTGATCCATAGTCCTTCTGGCTCTTCCTTGAGCATTTCAGCTTACTGTTATGTGATCAACTTTCTTATCATGCTGAAGGCCACTCATGCTCTTGTGGTGTGGAGTCACCTTGACTTCAGGATAGCTCTTCTTCAGAGTCATCATGTTCTCCTGTGGTTCATGCACTGTCAGTGGTCTTTGTTGTGGGTTCTGAGGTATGTCAGTTGAGTACACACCTAGGCATGTATTTCCTGAGGCTCACCAACTCTGAACTGCTGCCTTCTTGAGATCCAGAGCTTGTCATGGTCATTGGAGATAGCTGCAGGAGGATGAGAGACAATGGATAACTATGGTGATGCTGAGTCATAGGATGGATGCTCAAGTCTGACTGATATATACCAGCTTTTGGTGGAGAGAGACCTGGTTATTTTGATGAACAATGTCAGATGGCATAATGGAATTGTGGTGGATCAGATATCGATGATCCAACCAAGCAGACATGCAGCTGTGTTGAGCACATGGTACTGTGTCCTGAAGTGGCCAGAAGTCCTTACAGAGCTATGTGGCATCTGTATATCTAGATCTTATGTACAATGTTGTAATGGACACAGATGATAGGGCAGATCTTCAATGTGGGTGATCTTAGGTTTTGTCCGGGATGAACAAGGGCAAAATGTGATTCCTCTTGATGCTGATGACATGCATGCCAGTGATAAGAGCACAGTTTGTTGACTTGATGCCATGCTCCATCCTACATGCACCACTGGTCATGCAGGATGACACTGTATTGTGTAGCAAATATACAGAGATCATGTGCAATGTCACTGATAATTGACCTCAGTGTTCCTGGTCTGGGTCACCATGCAGTTGTAGCATAATAGTGCCAGGACACCTGATAGGAACTGATCATTGTGCCCGAATGTAGCAATCATGGTAGAGCACTAAAAGTTTATCTATGGTCCCTGGAGACACATGCTGTGAGAGAGCACAAGGGTCTAGATTGCATGTGATATAGACAAAATATAGTCAGGCAGAGACTGACTGCAACAGTTAACCTGTTAAAGATCACTGGAACTGATTGTGGTGATGGTGCAGGCACAGCAGCAGAAGCAATGGTAATCATCAATGAGAATGGCCAGGTAGACTTGGCCCACCTGCGTGCCTGCCTGCTTCAAGTTGTAGGTCTTGTCTAGTGCTGATCATGCCAGTGGCAGCTTTGCATGGTAATGTTGAGTGGGCTGTAATTGCACACTGTCAGGTGAAAAAATTCATGGTTAATTTGATGGCCCTCTCCTTTATTAACTTTGTCATATTTTTAATGAGATTCCATGTTTAGGAGACTCGAGACATTCATAGAGGTGTTTGGAACAATGGCCCTTGTATCTCACATGTAGAAAGAAACATCAACCAAGGTGGAGTAACCCCACAAAACTGTAACATTCTCTCTTATTTATTTTTCAATTTGTCTGAGCTTGGGTATATCTTCATCATGCTAGCATCATCGTGATTGCATGTGTATGTGTTTTACCTTTATAAAAGGAGCCCTTATCACTATTCTCACATGCTCAATGAGGCCATGAGAGTGCAATAACAATCTGTGTGCTTTGAGATTCATTGGTGGCCTGACTATGATTACACTGAAAATCAGCTGAGGATCATGCTTTCTTCTGAAAGTTCAGAGGTGAGACAGTGTTTCAATAAGATGCTCAGTGATCATATTTGGGCACTTTGGGGTAAAGGCAGGAAGCCCTGGATGCCTAGTAAGTTTTGACCATTGCATGATAGATGATTGCATGGTGAACAGGTGGAAAAGTACTGAGGCTTGGATGATGAATGATAGAGAAGACAAAAAAAACACATTCAGGTTTCACTTTCATGAAAGGATGAAGAGTAGCATAACACAAGCCTGGAAACAACACAGAGATTGTCAGACTGTGCATGGTTATGGTACTGTAGGCAAGTACTAGTGAAAACATGTACATATTCATTTAAGATGTATGATGAGGACGCCACCATTTCCAGGTACTGGGAATGGTTTGTAGTGGCATCTATAGGTAAGGTATATGGATGATGAGAGTATAATACTTGAAGGGGAATGAAACTTGTGATTTTAGCCAGTGTTTAAGTTTGTGTTTGATCTTTGCAACACCACCTAGGCTGTGAAGACCTCTCCCTATTAGAGTAAATCAAATGTTACATCAATAGTCTGGATATAAACTACTGTACTGGATGAGATACCAACTGGTGATGAATCATATCTCAGCATCTTGTCACCCCTCTGCTATCATAAGATACTCTTCTGTGTAATCCAGTGCCTCATTTACATGTAGGCAATGTAGGTCAACTTGATATGGATTCTGGCAATTGATATTCTTGAGGAAGAAGATTGAGATTCAACGCCGCTGCTAGAGATTGCACCTATAACTCACTGGGTTTTTCTCTGCATAAAATACATGATAAGCTATGCTTGTCGATGCAACTGATACAGCAGCAACACACCTGCAAATATTTTTTCTGCTGTGGCTGAGTTTGCTGCTTGCTGCTTGGCTTCATACACTCTCATGTGGAGTCTGAGTGTTTCTCTTTCCCCACATTTAGATGTCTTTTTACTTGCCAAAAACACAGCCTCCTTCTGCCAATTATAATTGAATACATGTTCACAAAGCTCTTCCACTGTGTCTGTGTCCAATAGTTGCAATGGAGACACTAGGCATGCCAGTTCCTCTCGCAAGAGTTGCAGAGGTGGAAATAAAGGCGCTGGTTGCATTCCATTCCAAGGATGGGAAGACCTTGGTGTGGTGTATGATGGATGGTGACTGGCTCTTCTTTCAGCTAGGAAGCAGAGGCCCATATCTGCATCTGCTGCCATGTCTGGAGGAACAGCACTGTTGCCAGAAATCACAAGTAATACACTGGACACATCTTCAAAAACATCTGATCATGAGAATAAGAGAAACAATGAAGAGGAAGACTATAGCAATTATCAAAGCCACATTTATTGGGGCATAACAAGGGTGTTTTGTCAGTCTTCCTAGGTTAAGGAACTAGGTGTGGTGTTATTGAGGGCAGATAGTTAGCTATGTGGAAAAGGCACTTGTTCTAGAAGCCATGACACAGAATGTGACTTAGAATAGTGGTCATATGCACTGTCAGTGTATGCACATACTACTGCTGATGCATAGGGACAAGACATGAAGAGCGGCTGCAGAAATTGGAATATACAGAATACTCTGCAAGTATCAACTCAAAATTAAACAATTGTCACTGTTGTGATGAATGTGTGGGTCACACAGCCTGAGTGAGTATCACAACATTGATTCTTTTGGGTGTCAGCGTTTCCGAGGAATGGACCATTTGTTCCTGACAGTATACAGAGGGGTCATGTGAGTGAGAGATGTGGCACCATTGACCTGGGAGGAAGCTGAGGTGGAGGGGTGGAAATCCCCTCATCTGTCTTGGCAACCTGTGTTACCAGCTGACACTGTAAATACTCCACCAAAAAAAAAAGTTGGGCAGTTGAAGTCAGGGTCTGTCAGACTATTAGAGTTGGAAAAAAAAGTTCACTTGCAAGTATTCAACATCAATTGACATGCTGTCTGCACTGCCCTCAGGTGCACCTATGCAGTAACAACATCCATGCCTTTCATTGTGCTCTTCCCTCTGCAAGATGGATCGTGTTCTGCTCCCTTTGTTGTGTTCGCCACTGACCCCACCAACCTTCTATACCAACCATGCTGACCTCGACAGTACAACCTACATCCCTAGCCTTGAAGTCTGAGTGCAGTACCCACAGTGTGTGCACTCTATGCTTGTGCCACTGTCCCTGCCCATTTTTGCGTGGTGATAGCATAAGGGGTTGACCTTGGACTACCCCATCTGCTCTCAACCCTGCACTATTGTCACCTCCTGAATATGCTGAGCATGTTCAAGGAGCATCACCACATCACCTCTGGTGCAGGGCACAATCATCTTGCCAGGGCTTTCCAGGGGATCATAGAACTCTTCCAGTTGGACACAAGGCTGCTGCCCTCACCTGTGGCTACTGTGTCCATGTCAATTTTGACAGGTATGGCCACTCTCCACAACCCCATGAATGAGGTGCATGTGTCATGACAGTCTGCAATGGTCTTGGACATGGCAGGATTTGACCTTCCTGTGTGTGGGGTGATCCCCAACTTCCCTTGACATGGTTGTTAGGAGACCAAGGTGAGGTGAATGAACAACTGTTTATTTGTAATCTGATTTTCGATATATATTATGAGCATTGTAACAAAGCATGCATGCAATTGAATGTCAGGGAAATGCATGATGTTTGTCATGGTATCTCATCATGTTTCCCATGTGACTGGGCTTCCAGTACCATGGCCAGTCCTAGTGTAATGGCCCCACAGGGCCTGCACAGCATGTATTCATGTTCTGCAAAGCATGCTTGATTGTCGTGCTCTCATCCTGATCCTTTCTGTTTATCACTGCTTAAGACCAACCATGACAAACCCTGCCTTCAACACACCTTTCCAGCTCACTTTCCCAAGTTCAGAGTTCATGAATTACTTAGCATGATGATGCTGTAGATGGTCCATGACCATGCACTGATGCATTGGTTCAATGATGAGCCCAGCCTCTGGTACACCTCCCCTTGCCCACACCCCACCACACACATAGAACTTGCCATCATATCTCCTCACCCACTTGCACAGAAGTGATGGGAAAGGCCATGCCTGATATGTGATGCAGACCTGAATGCATGTGTACCTCACCACCAGGAATATGTGCCTGGTGCATGGGACCACTTACACCAAGGACCATGCCCATTTGGAAGTCCATTAGACAAGTGTAAAACATTTAGTTGGGAGCAATGGTGATGTAACTATTGTGCCTCAAACCCCTGTTATTGTCTCAGATAGGATTCGAGATGAGCCCCACACAGGACAGTAGCTTGTTTTGTAGGGCTGCAGGATTGAGGAGTTGTGTGGGGACTGTGGCAGGTCCATTATGGTGAGTTCCTAGCTATCAGATCCTTGACATCCAGGTGTTACTAAGTTGGGACTATTTGGCAAAAAGGGTCTTTTTCCTTATCTTTTGCACTCATTTAGCTTGTTCTTGCTTGTCATCATTATTTGCGCTACCCACCCTCCTGTGCCCCTTTCTGTGGCAGCATTATTCATTATATTTGTTATCTGAGCCTGGCCTTTACACCATGTTTATGTCATCCAATTGATTTCACACCCAAATCTCATATGCCAGAAAGGAATAGTGGAATACGATGCTTCAGATTTTGTGAGGAGTGCCTTCAAGACAAACTGCACATTATGTACAAACATCAAGGGCACAACAAAGAAGCCTGGTGCATGTGCAGATCAATCCCAGAAAAAGGACAAACAAAGAAAATGCAAAGGGGAAGGGAGGGAGGGTGACGCAAAAGACAATATGTGAGAGTGAGCAAACTGATAAGCATAAGACAAAGAGAGAAAAACCCCCATCATTCAACAATGCTCCAAGCTAACCTCTGGATGAGGAGGATCCGACATCCAGGGACTCTCCATGACAGATCTGCCATAGTCCATGGATGACTCCACATCCCTTCAGCCCATTCAAACAATAAACCCTAAATTTCAAGCTGTCCTGCATGGGACCTGTTCTGAATGCAGTTCAGAACCATAGGTTTTGAGACCCTGCACAGGGTCATCAAAATAGCAATAAGGCTCTTGTCCTAAGTGGGATGCAACTTGAATGCCATTTGAGGCAATAGCAGCAATCCCTCAACATTGGGTGACCTCCAAATCAAAATTGAATACTTTCAACCAGCAATTTTGTCATCCTGTGTGGGACCATCCCAAATGCTATTTGAGACACAGACTGGTAAATCGAGATTCTGCACAGAATCAGAAAAACCAAGTCCTGATAGATGCAACATACTCCAAAAAACATACCTCAAATGTTACTTGAGGCAAAACCCATAAAGCAGCCAACAAAGTGAGCAGGCAACATGCATAACTGGGGCAATCGATTAGTCTTATGTAAACCCTTGTCTAAATTTAACACATCTTTGTCTTGCATAGCAATTCACAACATCTCAGTTGGTGCTCCCAAAGTATGGGGCACCATATTCCTCTATCTTTCATGCCACGAAGCCTCTCCCCAATGCAAAGCCAATTAGAGCAAGCCCCCCAAGATACACACATACAACATTTCATATGTTGCAGTTGTCATTGCTATCATTGAAAAGGGGCATTGCAGGGATACATTGAAAGTCTTCAAGGATGTGAGCAGGATATAGAAACACGATGTATTTGCTGACATATGGGATGAACAAATGTCTTTCATTTACAAAGCTTTCACCATGTTGTCAATAAAACAGTGTGTAGATGACCTACCAAGTTCAATTGACTGACAGGAAAGTTCTGCTATGCAAACTTTGACTGTCAGTGTCTATCTCAACAATATCAACTGTGATTGCTGCCATCATGAACTGTGTTTGGGTCATTGACAAAGCAAAATAGGGTTGTGATGTCAAAGTGTTCAAGTTGTTCACTGGCCAAGTTGATATGTGAAGTGTCAAAGGAATTCAATGGTGATGAGAATACACAATGGTCAATATAATGCCATGAAAAGAATGGGGAAGGGCAGAGCATAGTACAATACAGGTGTGTAAATGCCATCTCCTGCAGATTGAGCTGTCTTTTTTTGAGATGCAAGGATACTCTGGTTAGTTATGGCAAATGTTCTGTCACCTTGCAGCTCAAGGAGGTGCTCAGGCATCATATACTACCCATTATGCCACAACCATGAGGTGATGACAAGGGTATGCACTTAAGGGCTCACAGAAAAATGCTGTACATGCAGACCTCTGATAATTCATAATGCATGCAACACTCCTGTAACGAATCAAGATATTACAATGCTATAGTTGAGCATGAACAGGCACAAACTTGGTGACTGAAAATGTCAGAATCGGTGGGTGTATATCACAGTGATTGAAATCCAACAATATTGTATGCAAGCCAGAGCATCCCTCATCATTCATCAACTCATAGAAGCATGCACTCATTGTGTGCATGTTTCACTTCAGAGGGAAGGGGAGACAGCCTTATGCAGTGGCCACATAGAAAAGCAGGGGCTGGCAGATGAGGAGCAATCAACTAGATGGTGGGGGAGTGCAATCAATTGTAGGACCCCAGCACAGCACTTGTTTGGTTCCTGGATGGAATCAACAGCAAAATTCCATCAAGAAACTAAATGAAGTGACATGTGATAATCCATATCCATTCCATATTTGTATCTCCTGACCTGATTATAATAGTCAATAAATACAACCACCTCAGCTTACCTGCCAAGATACCACCACAATTATGCTTTTCACCAGAATCCCCAAACGTGTGGAGCACCACTCACACCCTGTGATGCTATGCCAGTGGCTCCAGATGCAACTGCATATGTGTACAAGGTGCTGCATGACATGATGGAGAAGCTCACCAAGAGTCAAATCTATATGGGCAAGTACATGCCATTATATAATTGTTGGTGCACAGCCTGGTGGCGCAGCTCCAAGGCTTTGCGACTCCACATAAAGTCTCACACTCCACTTCCACCTGGAATGGTATGCAGGACAACACCAATTGAAGGGTTGTGTAGAGAACCAATATCCAAAAGCAAGGATGGCATTGCCAATGACACTGTGGTTATACCTCACTACATCATGCATTTTTAAAGCTGGTATGAAAGACCAAGTAGAGTTAGTGTTAGCATATGCACATAATTGACATATGTGGAAACCCACCCTCAGTGCCATGCATAGGCCCTATCACCATCCCTGTGTGCCACTGGGTTATGCACACCTGTATGCTCTATCATACTGTATGCTAGTCACCTCACACTCCCCTTGTCATCTTTGCCCAGCATTGTGGCTTACATTGTCCAGCTCTTTGCCAACATGTAGCTGTTCTTGCTCTATCTTTGTACCATCCTGCACAGTCAGCTGGCTTGATGAGTGGATTCAGGCCTTAGGTCATTTGTCATCCCCAACAGCCTTTAATCTGTACATCCAAAATAGTTTGGTCATACTACATGCTCTTCTATCTGGCTGCACACTCATTCCACACTCCTGCCACAATCACCAATTCACTTGTGTTATGATTTCTCTTTTCTACTTTACATTTACAACTTACTGCACTGCAGCAGCTTCTATCACATTACAAATATCTGTGCAGTATCTCTGGAACATTCCTGTCTGCAGTCCTGTACTCCCCAGTGTCCAGTTCCTGCTTATCCAGTCTTATTCTGTTGTGTTCTCAGGAATGTGCTACACTTTGAGTCCTCATCTGTTCCTGTATGATTATAGCCAGCCACCTTGCCATACTAAATTGTAATGACTTGTTCCTTTCACCTCACTTTGTTTTCCATATTGGTTACAGGTTTGGGGTTCGGTCATTGCTCCATATTTGTTTCACTGTGCTTTCACTTGTTGTTAGAATGCAGGTGGTGTGGCACATGGCAGTGAAGGTGACAGGGATGTAATCAGATGGGGAGGAGAAACTGGATGCATGGCAGGAGTTGGTGGTAGACAACAAGGGCAACAGTCAGCCCCACGATGAGGGTGGAGAAGGAGATGATGAAGAAAAGGAGGGTAAACCCCATGACAGGAGTGCAAAAGAGTGTGTTGAAGTTGTTGAGAAGCACCAGTGCCAAAATAGTGACTTGCCTTGGGTTCAAACCAAGGACCTCCCTTACTCCAGGTGGGTGCTCTAACCACTGAGCTACCAGGTCTTAGTTAACTGAAGTGCTTTTAACATGATGTGAAGCTGCACTATGGCTAGTTCCTGTCTAGGAGAGATAGACAGGGGAGTTTAGCTCATAAGCACATGGTTGGGTATTTGACCTTTATCTTCAACAGGAGTGGAGGGTATTAAAGAGTGGTGCAGACAGCACCCTTAAGACAAAAGGGAGAATGTCTGCTTGATTATACACATGCTATTAGACTACTGATATACATGCTGAAGTTGTGCACAGACTGCACTGACTAATAAGTATGGGCCATGGGTGTCAAGGGAGAGAAGAGCGATAAGGAAGATCAGATCAGATCAGATCAGATAAAGTCAACACCTGTATCATAATCCATGCTGTCTCAGCAGGTGCCCCTTCAAAGTGGTATTGTATTCTGTGCTTCTTTGGGTCAATTGGAGGTAATCAGATGTGCTCATCTTTGCATGTCGCACATGACATCATGCAGTTGTAAAAGTCAAGTCGGATTCATGTTATCCATTCTCACAACTCTCATGCCCACTGCATGCAAGCTGCAGTTGGAGGCTTAAAGAATCAAAGGGATCATTGATAGTTTATTTATCACCACAGCTGTCAAAGAGATCAAGGTGTCTTGAGTTCCTTTATCAGTGGCCATGAAAGTGCAGCATATGGCACATGCTGAAATAAGTGATCCTCTTGTGTCATTTGATGCAGACATTGTTTACTCAGTGGTACAGATTTGTGTGAACTAACTTCTTTTTTTGACAGCAGGTCCATCCCATGCTGCCAATATTGGATCAATCCACTCATTCTGCATAGCTGGAAAAGTTCCTCAATTCCCCAGGTATTTTGACAATTTGGCTCTTTGTGTTGGGCAGTGCAATGCACAGACCTCCATGCTTGAGGCAGCGATGTGGTCACCTCAAGTGAGAGCCAAGCTCTCGCTCAGTTACCTCACCCTCTCACACCTTCTCTAAAACCTTCTCCTTCATCCCTGTCTGCTGACCTGGCTATCATGGGTTGTCCTTTGAGAGAGTCCATTGAACCATCTTCTGACACAATCAACACCAGCAATGTCTGAACTCTTTGTCTCCCTCACATACAATGCCAATTTTATGAATGCTCTCTCTGCTCTGGTCTCTGGGTTTCAAAATGCACAAGAGATCACTCACTGGATCTCCTCACCAACAACTCATGGGACATTCAGTCTTCTCATGAGCTGTGTAC
Organism: Albatrellus ellisii; assembly: GCA_003314395.1. Taxonomy (NCBI): domain Eukaryota; kingdom Fungi; phylum Basidiomycota; class Agaricomycetes; order Russulales; family Albatrellaceae; genus Albatrellus; species Albatrellus ellisii. Next base: position 21,906 of record QLPN01000715.1, read on the forward strand.
TCACCTTAACTCTATGCTTGTGGTCCTCCCTTGCATCTCAATGTTCCACATGCCAACAACATGGGTGTGGTTCAGTTGATAAATAAGTTGGTGTTGATGTTTGTGGCTCTCTTTGTGCAAGAGTACATCATTTATATGGCTCGGCGTCAATGAGCTTTGGTGGAAGTGCTTTATAAGGAAGTGAACAGCTTTCTCGAAGTACATCTCTTCTGCATCTCTGAGCAGTCAAACATGGGCTCATGTGACTTTATGAACAGGGTAGAAATGATTGCTGGACTTTAGTCCATGGCTTTTATGTGGGAATGTTTTGGAGGTTAATGACCCAGAAATCTGATTCATTCGAAACAAACCAAGACCCTTTCCAGCAACACTGACAGCTCATGGAGTGTTTCTGCTAGCAGAATGCTTTCACATCCCATATATTTCCAAAGACATCATCAATGATAAAAGCAAGGCAGGCTATTTGGCAAAGTCTCTTGTCTGCGTGCAAGTAG
>QLPN01000721.1:0-21509 GCA_003314395.1 Albatrellus ellisii
ATCCTGTTGATTGCTATGCAATCATCATTGATCAGTGAACCTTATTTACTTGTACTACCTTTAGGACACTCTGTTTTGTATGAGTAGGGACAAGCCTGGTGGTCTTAAACCCCAGTCTTGTTATGAGGCACTTGCTTTGGCACCTTGTAACAGTTATCTTTTTCTCTTTTTCTCTTTATTTTGTTCATATATTTTACTTACTATAAGTGTAGTATTAACTACAGCAGTGAGCTTAGCTCCAAGTACTATAAATATCTATCTTTCCTTTCCTTTTATCTTTATTTATTTATTATAACATTTACTTGCTAAGGACTATTACTATACAATTAGCAAGGACTCACCTTTCTTGCTTTTGTTTATCTTTGTTTACCTCTAGTTCAGTTCATGCTTGTGGCTGCACCACTTACTTATTCATGGATATGTCTCAGGTCATGTGACTTCATTGATTGCTGTGCAATCATTATTTGATCCATGAACCTGACTTTGCTTATACTATCTTTAGGACTCTGGTTTTGTATAAATAGTTGAAAGACTGGTGGTCTTAAACCCCAGTCTTGCCAACTTTGCAATCTAGGGATTCTCCTACACTGTGCTTGATTTAAGCTCATTAACAAACTTACTTCACTCTAAGAACTAAGTCTAAGGTCTCTAAGTCACTCTAAGTGTCACTAAGACATCCTGAACTTGTCACCCTGGATCCTCATTTAGTCATCGGCGGTATCATCCTCATCACTATCTTGTTGACCCCTCTCTTCATCATCAGGAATGGTTACTATGCTTATCAAACACATATTCATCACCTTGTTACCAGGGGTATTGTTATAGCAGACCTTCCCTAAGACCATCCAATAGGCCACTCTTAGCAGAATGTGTGTAAAAGTATATACCAAAAGAGGAAGGGGACAGAGAATGACAACACCCTCCCCTTACTTGCAACACACATAACAAGTCCCAGGTTAGTACAATGGAGAATGAAGGAAGGGGTTGCTAAAGGCTTGGTCAAGGTGTCTGTGGTAACTAGAAATCAAGGGAGATGCTTAAGCAGGATGGAATGCTGTTCAACACAGTCCCAAACAAAATGGTAGTGGATGTCTATGTGTTTTGAGCCACATCCCATGATGGGATTGTTGGCAATATTGATGGAGCCTTTGTTGTCTCCATGTAGGAGTGTAGGAGTGTACTGGGTGAAGCAGATTTCATTGAAGAATGAGCACAGCCATGTTGCTTGCACAGTGGCCTGAGATAAGGACATGTACTCAGCCTCAGTGGAAGATAGCAACACAACCTGTTGTTTTCAAGGGGACCATGATATGGATCCTCCAGTGAGGAGGAATACATTGACCTCCTATCATCTTGGTCTGCTGCCCAATCAGAGTCTGAGAATCCAAGGAGTCCTGCTCCCATTGAGTCATCATAATCATTGATATTCCACTCATTATCAGACACTGTACATCCCTCTTACTCATTGTGTATGTTTGATATCATATCTCATTTTATCTTTCTTCCTACTGGCTACTTGTTGTACTGGTAGGCATTCACATGGGTTTATTTACTTAACACACATCATACTCCATTCATCCTTCCTTTGTTCTTCATAGCTAAAACTCCACTCTAACTCTATGTTGCTTTACTATATCTACTCTGCTCTTTTGTCTTTACACTTCAGCACTCTTCTATATCTGCTGAGGTGGGTTTCTACATTGTGCATCTCTTTCCTCTGGTCTGACAAGTTACCTACTCTGCACAGTCTCTGTTGATTTCTGGGCAAGGCAGCAAGCAGAGAAAAACCAGGACATAAAACAAATAGGCATTAAGCCCAAAACAGATTGAGATTGAGAGAAGGGCTAAAGCCCATCAGAGCAAGAGAAGAGGGCAAAGCCACCACATCTGAGATATAAGAGAGAAGCAGTATACCAGATGGTAGAGGGTACACAGAGGGAAGAGCTGCATAGAGCAGGTATGTCAGAAGAGGGTTGAGAGAGGAGAAGAGATGCTCACTTCAGCAACATGCAGAAGTGCTGAGGTGGTATGATGATGAGGTAAGATAGATATAGTAAGGGCAAAATAGAGTTAGAGAGGAGCAGAAACCATAAAGAGAAAAGAGATAAGTATGTCCAGCATCCTAAGATAGGTAAAAGTTGACAGTCTCTCCTTCTATTGCATACTTCTATCTCTCCATACATGCACACACTTGTCTCTCCAACAATACTGTTGTCTTGGGACCATGTCCTACATCTCTTGCTCTGCCTTTATGGCATTGAGCTCTACATTCAATATCACATCTTTGTTGACTACTCAGTTTTTCAATAATGAATGCATAGGTCTTGAGTACCATTCAGGTAGTGGAGGACATGCTTAGTGGCAGACAAGTGGTCAGGACTTGGGTTGGAGATGAACTGGGACAGTTTGGTCACTGCAAAGGAAATGTTAGGGTGTGAGGTGATCACTGCATAGAGGAGGACCCAATCAGTTGCTAGTAGAGGGATTTCTGGGCTGATGATGCAGTGGATGTGTTTTTCATCAAGGAAATGGATGGTGGAAGTGGTGGAGTAGCAGGGTTGCATTCTTGCATACCAAATCTCTCTAGCACATCACTGATGTAAGCAGATTGGTCAATCTCCAGCAGATGGTCTTGGGTTACATGTAAACCCAAGTACAAGTTGATTTCACCAAGATCCATCACATTGAAGAGGGACAACAATAATGATCACAATTGTTTGCATGACTTGACCTCTTCCAAAGATTTCCCCAGGACAGTTGTCAGGCTGCATTTTGTTCTCCTCATTTTTCTCCTAATTTTCCACATTTTCCTTATATTTATATCACCACAGATCTTCTCATTGCTCTTGATCTAGTGAAGTGATCTATTTGGTATTTCTTTCATTCTCTTAGGATTTATCAGCTGATGATGCACTTGTCATCTGATCCTTGATGAGCCCAATTACAAAGTACTTATGACTCTTCTCCCACATGGACTTGTGGATACTCACTCAGATTTCTCATGGCTACTGTGGAGCATCACCAATCTTTCTCACACTTACTACAGACCTTACTCAGTGATAGATGAGGGTCTTTATTTAGAAATCCATAGCAGAAGGCTCAGTCAATAGTGGAAATGACTATATTTAATCATACCTATAGTGGAAGGCTACAGGTGTTATCAGTTAAGTTGATTATATACAGTAGACTGTGGCTCACCTCAGTGCTAAGAGTGGCCTATATTGATTTCTACTGTCTATGAATGCTGGTCCTACTCTTACACTCTTCATACATCTTCATGACACCCTCTTTCACTGTATTCCCACTGGTCATTTACTGTGCTGGTTTTTTATCACATGTCATACTACTCTTCTTTCTCTTTCTGGCTATCTCTTTGTTCTTTCATGTTTGGGCTCCTATCTAACTTGACTTCACCCTCACTATATCTACTTTTGCCATATCACCTCAGCATTCTTGCACATCTGATGAGGTAGGCCCTCCATCATCTTCATTCATTCTCACTCTTTCTGACATACCTGACTCTTGTGCAGTCTCTCTTATTTCCAGTGCACCCCTTCTGTACTCTGTCATTGTTCTACTTCCATCAGGGACTGTCTCATCTGAGCACTCTTGCACATCTGCTGAGTCTCTCTTATCTCTGGTGTACCCCTTCTGTACTCTGTCATCATTCGACTTCTATCAGCATCCTGTCTTCCTTTATGAATGCATCTCCAAGTTTTGGGAACCTGGGACATCCCCAGACTATACATCTGGAGATCCTTGTGGTTGTTACTGTCATCATATCTAGGCATTAAAGCTCTTGGTTACTTGGTTGTGTTCTTCCTGTTGTCTGTGACCCTGCCCCTGTTACAACAGCTTATTGGTTGGTCTTAGGGATTTGTTGATTGAATACTCCTGGTAATGTGGTAATTGATATAGATGCTCCTGATGATGATGAGGAGAGGGATTGATGAGATAGTGATGAGAATGATAGCTCTGATGACTATATGAGGATTCAGGGTGACAAGTATAGGATGTCTTTAGTGACACTTAGTGGCTTAGAGATCTTAGAATTAGTTCTTTATGAGTTTATGAAGCAAGTCAAAGGTGAGGTTAGATCAAGCACAGTATAGGAGAATCCCTAGATTGCAAAGTTGACAAGACTGGGGTTTAAGACTGCCAGGCTTGCCACTCCTTATACTAAAGAGATGTCCTAATTATAGTACAAGTGAACAAGGTTTTTTTGAGGATCAATGATGATTGTGCAGCAATCAATGTGATCATGTGACTAAGGATGTGTCCACAAGTAAACTACTAGTAAGCAGCCACAAGTATGAAATGAATTAGAGATAAACAAAGATAAACAAAGACAAGAAATGATGAGTCCTTGCTAATTGTATAGTGATGGTCCTTAGCAAGTACATGCTATAATAACAAACAAACAAACAAACAAATAAATAAATAAATAAATAAATAAAAATAAAAGGTAGAGATGCTTTACAGTACTTGGAGCTAAGCTCATAGCTAAGTATATGAATACAATAGTACTGTAAAGGTGAAGAGATAGAGTCCTTACTATGTAGAGTTGGAGCTAAGCTCACAGCTGTTACAAGGCACTTGGTTTAGCACCTCATAATGCATTTCATTTTCATTTTTTCTTTATCTTTCTCTTTATCTTTCTTACTATAAGTGTTGTATTAACAACAGTTGTTGAGCCTGGCTCCTACTTATAGTAAGGACTCTATCTCTTTTCCTTTATAGTACTACAGTAGTTATATACTGAGTTGTGAGTTTTACTCCAAGTACTATAAAGTTTCTTTACCCTTTATCTTTTCTTTATTTATTATAATATTCACTTGCTAAGGACTATCACTATACAATTAGCAAGGACTTTCATCTTTATTTGTCTTTGTTTATCTCTTGTTTCACTTGTGCTTGTGGCTACCTTACACTTAGCTTACTATGGATGTGTCTTAGGTCACATGACTTTGTTAATTGCTGTGCAATCATCAAACCTTATTTACAACTACCATTCTTAGAACTCCTGTTTTGTATAAATAGTTGAAAGCCTGGTGGTCTTAAACCCCAGTCTTGTCAACTTCACAATCTAGGGATTCTCTTATACTGTGCTTGATCTAAGCTTGCTACAATCTCACTTCACCCTCTAAGAACTAAGTCTAAGATCTCTAAGTCACTCTAAGTGTTGATGAGCATCATGCACATGTAACACTGGAAAACAATCATCAGCAACATCAGGCAAACACAGTGACATTAATGTGCTGCACATGACAATCATCCACAATTGCATCAATCACACATTTGCTTAGGCATTGGACTATAGGACTGGGTTCAGCTGATGAGGAGCAGGGCTGATAAGATGTATATGCTGAGACATGGTTGATGGAGTCATGAGTTGCAAAGTCAGCATTTGGTGCAATCAGTGCTTTTCCTTTTTTGCTCATCCATTATAGTATGATACTTTATTTGTCATGTCCAGACTCTGTTTGTGCAGGCTATGGCAGGCAACTGAAATGAATAACAGAGTGTAGATATGCTCCCAGTATGGGAGAAGTAACATGAGCATTACTGCAGTGCGTGTAGTTAGGTGTGGGCAGTAGAGGATGTGCCACAACGCAATGTAAGAAGTCAGTGTTGTTGTAAGACAACTACTGAGAGTATGTAGCGCATATAGTGCATCTTATATAGTAAGTGAAGGTAAAGTTGAAGTGGAGATGTAACTCTAAAGTACAAGAGTGACCATGTATGTGAGGGACATGCATCGTCTGGAGTATGTGTGGTGTGAGAAGTGGAAAGGGGTGATGTGTCAAGGTTGTGTAAATATGTGTACAGTGATGTGAAGGAGGAGATGCCAAACAAAAAGGAAGGGTATAGACAATGTACGACATGTATTTAACAGACTCCACCTCATTTCCAATGATCCCTATGATCGACTCTGCACTGTAAATTTTCTGTTTTGTTTTGTTGTACTCCAGTCTTGGGGCTAGGCTTGTATTTAGTTGGCTTGTCATCCATCAGAAATGAACAGATTTCCCCCACCCATGACTTGTCTCCCCTCTCCCATCTGAGTCAGATTGCAAAAAGTGTGTTCCACTCCTCCCTCTGCATATCTCACAGTCAAGAAAGTGTGCATACCTTGTAGGTCATGTTTATTACTGCATTGTGTTCTCCATTGCATTGCATCATGTTCTCTATTGTGTTGCATCTGTGTTGTGATTCGTTTTGCATTCTTTCCTGTGTTGCATTGTGGTATTACTGTATTGCATGGTGTCTACTACTGTGTGGTCATTGTCATGGTTACCATGTTGCATCCATGTTATATCTCCATTTTGTTGCCCCATCACATTGTGATATCACATTTATTGCACTTAACTACTAACTTCTACTACTTTGGTGTCTAGAGGATCTTACAACTCACACCCCTCAGCAATTGTTGTGGTTGTGATTGTAGATTCTGCCAACACCATACCATAGCACCTGTCAGTATTGCTAAGACATCCTAAATTTGTCACTCTGGATCCTCATTTAGTCATTGGTGGTATCATCCTCATCACTATTTTGTTCATCCCCATCTTCATTGTCATCAGGAACATTTACTACACCTATCAAGCACACAACAACTACCTTGTTACCAGGGGTATAGTTATTGCAAACTTTCCCTAAGACCATCCAATAGGCTGCTCTTAGCAACAGCTGTAGTTAATACTATGCTATAATAGTAAGTAAGATAAGAGGAAGAAATAGAAGAAAAGGAAAATAAGTCTGTTATGAGGTGCCAAAGCAAGTGCCTTGTAGCAGCTTCAATCCATATATTGCTTTGTTAAGTTTACAGACTTTTCCTTCAGACCCTTTTTCCACACAACCTGCTGGTTGCACCATATAGATATCTTCATCAAGCTTTCCATTGAGTGAACTTCCCAATCTTTGAGGTGTTATGAGGCACTTGCTCACCTTGTAACAGTTTTCTCTTTCTTTATTTATCCTTCTTTTCTTTTATCTTACTTATAGAGCATTGTTTTACTACAGCTGTGAGCTTAGCTCCACTCTATTAGTAAGGACTTTATCTCTTTTCCCTTATAGTACTATAGTATTTATTATACATGCAGGCTTGGGTAAGCAGTGACAAACAATATGATTGATAAGACAAGTGTAAGTGTGTGCTTGTGTGTGCTTGTAAGGGGAGAGAGTGGTGGATGTGGGCACAGTAAGGCAGCACAATGTGGTGAGAGTATGTCAGACAAGGTCAAAGACATCTGAGGAGTTTGTATGTAGAGAAGCCATCTTAAGTGGTGTCTGTGCATAAGGTTATATAGATGGAAGTACAAGGACTCCCATAAGTAGAGGGACACATGTTGTCTGGAGTATGATGTGGTGTGGGTAGTCCTTGGAGGTGGAAGGTGTATGCATGAGGTACCATGTATGTAAAGTGTAGGTACATAGTATGTGTAGAGTGAGTGACATAGCAAGCAGGAAATAAGCTGAACAAAAATGGTAGAAGACATACAATAAAGTCAACATTTATATACTAAGCTGTGAGTTTAACTCCAAGTCCTATAAGGCGTCTTTCCTTTCCTTTTATTTATTATAACATTTACTTGCTAAGGACTATTGCTATACAATTAGCAAGGACTCATCTTATTTCATGTCTTATTTACCTTTGTTTATCACTCATTCATATTGCACTTGTGGCTACCTTCTTGTAGTTTACTATGGACATGACTAGGTCACATGACTCCATTGACTGCTGTGCAATCATTGTTGATCTGTGAACCTTATTATCTTATACTATCTTTTGGACAGTCTTGTTTGTATAAATAGTGGCAAGCCTGATGATCTTGAACCCCAGTCTTGTCAACTTCACAATCTAGGGATTCTCCTATACTGCACATGATCTAGACTTGCCTTCTACTTGCTTCATACCCTAAAGCCTAAGTCTATGGTCTCTAAGTCACTAAGCATCACTAAAGACATCTTTAACTTCATCATCCTGGATCCCCAAATAATCATCAGTGGTATTATCCTCATCACCATCTTGTTGATCCCACTCTTCATCATCATCAGGAACACTTATCAAGCACATAACAACTACCTTGTTACCAGGGGTATTATTATTGCAAACCATTTCTAAGACCATCCAATAGGCCACTCTTAGCATGAGGGCTGTGATGGCAAGGAGGGTCCTGAGTGATTTGAATTGTGTAACCAGGGAGAATAGTCAATACTGCATCTCTATGTGAACCATTTTGCAACAAGTTACACTTTAAAATGCCCATCAGCTTTGTGCTTAAAGGCCCATTTGTTTTTGATGAGGTTCTGCCCAGTGGGGAGGTCTGCAAGATCCCATGTGTGCAACTTAGCTAACATCTGAAGTTCTTGTTGGCAGGCAGTGTACCAAGAATCTGCAGAGTCAGATGCAAGAGCTTGTTTGAGGGTGAGTGTGTTGCATGACACAGCTTGGGATAGAGGGGCAGAGAGTGAAGGTTGATCAGGTGTTGCAAACATGTCATCATCAGAGTTGGACCCCCCTCACTTGATGTCTGCAACAGAGCATGAGCCATAGGCACTGTCAGTGAAGCAGGTGGGGACATGGGTGGTGTGATGGGGGAAGAGTACAAGACCATCACCCAGAAGTTCTGCATGTGCCTGAGAGCAACCAGAGGTGTGCTGTTAAGGGGTCTCAAACCAGTGAGGGGGAGGAGCAATAGGGGAGTAAGGAGCATCATGGTGAGTGTGATGGGCATGACAAGAAGGAGGAGCTGGAGGCACAGAGGGTGGAGTGACAGGAGCCAGGGAAACAGGAGAGGATGGAGGTGCTGAGGGTCCTTCATCACCAACAGATGTGAGAGATGGTGGAGGAGCAGTGTCAGGCCACTATTATTCCCCTTATTTTTCTCTCCATTTTTCCTATTTTTCTTATGTCTCCATCACTATAGATCTTACAATCACTCTTGATCTATCAAAGCCATTCCCACAGTCATGCATTCTTTTGTTAGTCTTTATTGGCCAATGATGTGTATGTCATCCAATCCCAAATTGGCCCACTTATGAGGTAATTATGACTGTTTTACTCATTGTTACTGCAGAATCTTTAATCAAGCAAGGTATCTACAAACATGTGGACAGAGGAATGCCCTCTCATGCAAACCTATGCATCCTTCAAAACTCTCACACATTTCTCCAACTCTGCTGAGCTCATCTGAGTGCCATGTTAGTTCAATCAGTGAATGTGCTCTAGGTGGATTGTCACATGTTATTTGCAGGACATGGTTGTGAACAAAGTGGGAGGCACCATTTTCCTTGCAATGGACTCAGCACCTTCTGCTGCTGTCAATGCAGTGAGGATGCCTCCCACCAGGGAGGGGTTAGAAGACAAACACTTGGGCTGGCATCAATATCTGTCCTTTGGCACTCTCAAGCACAGTGGTTGGGGTGGTGATAAGTGGCCCAATTTGCACAATTCAGTTGGTTCTACTATAATAGTCATATCAAAGGGTCACTCAAGCAAAAGATGAGGAGAACTTGCTGTCAGTGATATACTGTATGTTGTCAACACTGGTGACTGATGTGCATACCACTATTAGTTGCCACTAGTTTGTGCATCCCCACATCTCATGCATCATTCAAAACAACACTTTTCTACTATAAATCCTTCAAACTAATACATGCATATGAAATGATAAATCATAAGAACACCCTATGAGCTTTAGTGGATGTGATCTAACAAGAAACAAAAGAGATAAATTTTTGGTGGTGACAATGGCTTGTGTCACTCTCAATGTCACCTGGTGGTACTGCCACAGCAGAGTTTGGAACTCAGACATGCTAGTGGCTATGCATGTGAATGCATTCATGGGTGAGTAGTATGGTCCACCCTTGAGTTGGTGGGAAGCCAGAAGGTCCCAGAGATCTGATCAAAGAGGCTCACATTCAAGCTGCCATCTGTGATACCTTGACTGGTGTTTATAGCAGTTTCTGGAGTGCAGCTATAGCTCACAAGGTAAGCACTCCCTCAGTAATTTTGATGTAACTCAATGTGCCCCCACAGACTGTGTGAGATCATGCTTCAGGCAATCACAGTGCTCAGTGATCACTGCTTGATAAATCCCAAGAAAAGGCACTTTGTGGACTGGTGCCACCATAACTCAGATTCAGCAACCCCTCTCTATCCCTAAAAACTCCATGCTCAAATATTTGAGATGGTGAAGGTTTACCCTGGAAAGGATTGTGTCCACCACTTCCTTTCTCATCACACAGATATCATTGTCATGAAACCCTGAGGCCTGGATCCAAAATGCACAGAAATTTTTAACAAGGCAATGATCACAGAGTATTTTGATATGTGCAAGACCTTGCACAATAAGTTTAAAGGAATTCCACCAGAACACAACTGGAATGTTGATGAGAAGGGGTGTCAGATGGGAAGAGGCCAAAAGGGAGACAATTCAAAACTCATCTTCTCAAAAAACAATCAAGAATGCTATTGTATCCACAGTGATAATTTAGAGCTGGTCACAGTAATTGAATGTGCTTAAGCAGCTGGTGACTCCATTCCTCCATCATTTGTTTTGGCTGATGGCCCCATTAATACTGAATACCAACATATTGAAGGCATTGGAGGGTCAGTTCTGGATCAAATTCCCCCTCCAGCATGGCAACCACAGGCTCTGCAATATTATATCCCCCCTCACCACCACCTAGCACAATACCATACCATCATCTATACCCATATGGATATTAGCCTATGCCTCTTCCCTTTCCATGTCCACACTGTCCACCTGTCCCTGTTCAAAGGTACCCTGGGGTTCCTGTATCTGTCAATCCACCACAGCAGCAGCAGCAGCAGCAGCACACAAATTAGGATCAGAAATTGCATCATGGCTTTCAACAGCACCATGCTGAGTGTGTAAATCACCACATAGCACAGGCTCAAGTTGATCAAGGTCAATCTACAAATGTGAGGGATCCTGCAAGAAATCTGGAAGGGCAAGGAGTGCATCATGCACAGGTTAGTCATATTTGTGGTACATGTAGGTTCTGATCACAACCTCATCTTGATTTTAAACCTTTGCATTAGATCTTGGAGCAGCAAGTCACAGAAAATACACAGGAAATTGTTGCAGCACATCCACAACATCCAGCACAGGTCAGTAATTGCAATATATATATTTAAATTTGATCATGGGCGTTGTCAACTCTACTGATTCATATAAACACAGCATTGCAACTTCTCCAACAGGTTGGATAGACTCAGAACTGTTTGCAACATGGCTTGAAAATATGTTTGCTCCATGTTGACAGCTCAGAATAGGGGCTAGGTGACCAATGACCCAACTAGACATACAAAGAGTCAGGGGGAGTTGGCATGTAGAGAATATATCCTCCTGTGAGGATGAAGAGAGCTACACAGACAAAAGTATAGAGTTGTAGTGGAGCTACAGAGATGATGACAAAGAGATCACTAAAAGGAGAAGGGAGAGCACAGCCAATGAAAGACATGAGAGCAGAGCCAGATGTAGTCAAATGGAGATAAAAGGATGTGAAGAGATAAGATGGAGCAGAGAAAGATAAGAAAATACATAGAGAATGTGCTCAGTGGCACAATTAATGGTCAAATTCCAACAGTAGCTACTCTCCCACCTCCATTTCTGCTCTGCTCTGTGTGAGGCCAACAGTAGTCAGGCCAAGCAACAACTAAAATAAAATGGATGATCTTGCTTGACTAGTGGGTATCCTAGATATATATCAGTGTATAGTAGAACAGGCAAGGAGAAACACTACTGCACCTAGCAGATATCCCAGATGATGAGAACTGGAGAATATCACTAGGAGTCCTAAGGTATATATAGTACTGGTAATGTAGGGCAGGCCCTAGGAGTTGTCAGAGCTGCACAATCATATAGTAAACATGAACCAATAGCTAAAGACCCTCATGTCAGGCCACTATTATTCTCCTTATTTTTCTCTTCATTTTCCTCTATTTTTCTTATGTTTCTATCACCATAGATCTTACAATTGCTCTTGATCTACCAAAGCAATGATGTGTACTGTGTGTGTATAAGAGAGGAATCTATAATCACAACCACAGTAAATGCTGAAGGGTGCGAGCCATAAGATCTTCTAGACACCAATAGAGAGAGAGTTAGTAGATTAGGGGAAGATACACGATAACGCGATGTGACTGGGCAACAATATAGAGATACAGCAGAAACACAGCGTGGCAATGACAATGATGAAGACTCATAATGCAATGCAGTGGGGAACACAACGCAATAGAGAACATGATGGAGAATGCAATAGACACTCAGTGAAATTGATAGCATGACTTATGGGGCATGCACTTTCATTCTGAGACTTGGATGGGAGAAAGGAAAACAAATCATGGGCAGGAGAAATCTGCATGTTTTCAATGGATGATGTGCTATCTAAATACAAGCCTAGCTCCAAGACTGGGGCACAACAAAACACAACAGAAAATTTACAGTGTAGGGTTGATCATAGGGATATTTGAAATGAAGTGGAGTCTGTATGCAAGCAAATAAAGTATCATACTATAGCGGATGAGCAAAAAAAGGAATAGCGCCAATTGCACCAAATGCTGACTTCGCAACTCATGCCTCCATGGTTACTTTGGTGGGTCTAGACCATGCCTTGGCCTATTCATCCTATCCCTCATCAGCCAACCCAGTATTGTTTTTTGACACCTGCATGAATGCACGATTACAGCGACTGTGGATGATTTTTGCATGTGGTGCATTAATGTTGCTGTGTTCGCCTGAGGTCGCTGATGGTCATTTTTCTGGTGTTATGTGCATGTGATGCTCATCAGCGATTCCCATGGTCATGCATTCTTTCTCTTTGTCTTTATCAGCCAATGATGCATATGTCGTCCAATCTCTGATCGGCCCATTCTATCTTTAGTTATAATCTGTTTTCTCACCCTTACTGCACATGCTCACCAATTCTTCTCACACCTGCTGCAGAATATCACCAATCACTCCCACAGTTGCTGCAGAGCCTCAGTCAGCACTGACGCATCCCCTCTGTTATTAGATATGACATCATTACTATACTTTCTCATTCTCTGGCCCTATACTGTACTGCATGGTCTGTGCATGCTTCAGGGTACTATATATACATAAGACTCCTAGTGGTTGATTCCCCAGTTCTGATCATCTGGGATATCTGCTAGGTACAGTAGTCTTCTAGCTTTCTCTTGTTTTACTCTTACTGATCATTCATCTGGGATATCCACTAGTTGAAGCATGATTGTCCTTTGTTTAGCTCTTTCATCAGTTGTTCAGCTTCAACACAGTGTCAGCCTCACACCTCATCTGTCACTGAGTAAGGTCCACAGTAAGTGTGAGAAGTAATGGTGATACTCCACAGTAGTCATGAGAAGGCTGAGTGAGCATCCACAGATAAGTACTTTGTAATTGGGCTGATTGGAGATCAGATGACAGATGCATCATCAGCCTTAGAATCTGAACAAGATAAAAGAAATACAGAATATTCCACTTCACTAGATCAAGAGTGATAAGAAGATCTGTGATAAGATAAATATAAGGAAAATATGGAAAGTATGAGAATAAAATGCAGCCCAACACTCTGTAGTTAGTTAGTGGCCTGAGAGTGACCCTTGCAACCCTAGGGATCAACCCATATCAATCTCTCCCTTTGTTCCTTACCTTTATGGTTCTTCACTTGCTGTGGTTCTTTTTGTTGAAACAGGTACAGGGATGTGCACAGCAGGTAGACCATAGTCAGATGAGAAAAGGCTTGTAGCCACATCAACTTTGGAGGGAGGAGCCAAAGGACTAATGTCCAGAGGCAAGATATCTGAGGAGAGAGCAGAGGAGAGAGCAGAAAGAAGCATACACAGAAAGATGGTATGCAGAAAGATAGAGCAACTGTGCCAAAAACAGGTAGTGGTCAGATAGACAATGAGGAGTGCACAATGGGTCACATACCTCAGCAAGAGTAGAAATGCTGAGGTAGTATGGCAAAGGAGCAGAGAAGATATAGTAAAGATGAGTCATAATTGGAGAGGAGTCTGAATCATATAGAACCAAGAGATGTCCCAAAAGGGAAAGGTAAGAGTCTAATGATTATAAATGAGTCCATGTGAAAATACCAGCTTAGACAGCATGTCCAGCATTATAAAGTAGATGCAAATTTTGATATCTTTATCTATATATACAGTTCATAGCCTGCTCTCTCACTTTTCTTCCATCTGCTGAAGCATACTTCTTTCCTCCTTCTCTGATCACTGTACCTTCAGTATACTGCACATGCATATCTGTCACACTTATCTGCTTCTTCTATTGCACCTCTGTGAGGCTGATGCTAATGTCAAAGCTGAACAACTGAAGAAAAAGCTAAAACAAGACAAAGGGCAATTGTGCTTCAACTAGCAGATATCCCAGATGATCAGAACTGGGCAATATCACTAGGAGTCCTACAGTATGTTAAAGAAATGTAAAGTAAGTTCTCACCTCAGTCTCTAAAACAATATGAGGACTGAGGAAAAAAAGATGAGTTATCATAAATAGGCTAGATAAACTGCCTGTGGCTTAGAACTGTATAGTAGCAGAGTGACTGAAAAAGCAGTAATCATATGTTTTCTGTGGAGAGGAGACAAAAGTTTGCACATGTGTCAGCTTCTGCCAAGTTGCCTAAAAAGGAAGTGGTAAGTCATGCATGTGCCAGTTTGCAATTCCAACAATAGCCATATAGTTTTTATGAGAATATTATGAGGTGACTATGGTGAATATACTGAAATGCTGTTCAACTCTGGGTCCCTGATAGTACAGGGAAAACAAATGTCTCACCTTGACTATCCTTTGTGGTGACTGCAAAGCAGTGATTGTGTTGTCCAATTTGCCTGACAAGCTCAGAAAGTGAGGTATTGTTAGGGTTTAGTGTGTGTGAACAGCCAAACACCTATAGACAAGATTACTAAAACCTCCGAGGCAAACACAAAGCAATAGACTGCAATTGCTACAAGTGGCAAGGACAAGATATAACAAAAGGAGGTTGAGATGCTCTTCTCCTGCATATAGTAAGTCTTTCTTATAGTATTTGTATCTGCTGCAGTTATGACTAATGAAACAAAGATAGGCATAATGAGGGGTGTTACAGCCCCATGTTGACTCTACTGCAGTGTGCAAGTGGAGCAGAACAATCAAGAATTAGAGAGAATGAAACAAAGATATTGGTACACAGTCCTGGTTCTTGACAGGTATATTGAAGGCATGAGTAGGCAACAAAGCCAATATCATAGCATTGGTTGTTGTCAATGAGGAAGTCATGAAATGAGGGATTAATGAGTCAAACAGGCCCACCTCCAGCATCAAGATGATGGCAATGGAGTGCAAGTGGTGAAGCATCAAGCACACAGTCCTCTCCCACAGGCCAAGCAGAGCTTCCAGACTTTCTGGCTTGAGCAGATCAAACAGGACTATTGCTATTGTCCCCAGTATATCCTGAAGTCTATCTCACTAGTCTTTGCTGATACCAGGGAACACTTCATGGGGCACTGTGATGTACAATGCATCAGGATGACAATGGGGCAAAGTTGCAGTCAATGCAATGTACTTGGTGGACAGCATGATCCCGAGCTGATGTTCCAGATTACTGGCATTTCCAACATCGATAAAATTTACTACTGTCACTGCAAAGATAAAGAACACTTCTGATCACTCAACCAAATGAGCTAATGCATCACTCGATGGCCAGGGCTGCAATCCAAAGGGCAGTGTAATAGTCGAATGCCTGTCCACAAGACTGATGTAAATGTCCTTCTGTGAGATATCTTATGCAAGACCAACATGTTTGTTTCTTTTATTAGACCTGTGCTACAAAACCCCCTCTCGACATTTACCACTGGTCAACTCATGATGAAAAACTGCAGGGAAGGAAAGTGGCTAGTGAGTTCAGATAGAGCTAACAGGATAGAAGATGTTGGATTCTCATCCTTGCATTCATCTACAGCATCAATGAGGGTGGAAATGCTTCACATACCTGGCATGGCGATCTAGGTCCATGATCAATCATGCTGATAATATTTCAAATGCAAACAGACCTGTGCCACAATGTTTTCCATTCTGTCAAAACCTCTGTGTGTTTCCCAAGCCCAGGCTGATTTGCCTAAGATCAACTCTGAGTCTGAAGCAGCATAAACTATCATATACTTATGGTGATCACTGTTGCAATTTTATATGGTTCAGACTGCAATTAAAACATCTCAGCTTCAAGAATTAGTATGATTAGCAGCCACGAGGAATTTCAGGTACTTACTGTCGAACAATGAAAATACAAGAGGGGTTATCCTGAGTTATTAAATTGGAACATGGCAGGTGATATATCCTGGTGCCAATAGCCAGCCATATTAATTCAGCACTTTGACATAAACAAATATGCAGGCTGCTCCCTTCAGAGCCAATACCAAAGCCACCACAAAACCGAGATGTGTTGGGGTGGCAGATATGCCTAGAATCTTCATGGGCTATTGTTTGTTAGCACAGGGTTTCTGCTCTTCACCCCAGCACCCATGCCCTACACTTACTTTACATAAGCCTGGTCTGTGTGCTGCTCTGCCTGTACTCAAAGGCATCTGTAGGGACATTGATAGTCAGTCGAGTACTTACTCTCCCTCCCAGCCATGGATGACCTACTCATTCTCTACTACTACTATTTCATATCCATGCTGGTTGTTCTCCTTCTGCTTCGGCTTTTGCCCAGTCTGTACCCATGCGCTCACACCCACTCCCTCTTGCCTCCTTGAATGCAGTGCCTCAGCCTCAGGAGACCACCATGCTGATCCTCATGCATCAACATTGTTCTCAAGCTGGGGCCAACTGGCAGAATTTATGCACCTTCTCCTTAAAGCAGCGTCTGAACAACCAAGTGTTCCCATCAATAGTTGATACAAATGCATGTTAGTCTTTCTGGAGAACCTCAGCTTTTAAGAAGCATTTGTCATAGCACTATATATCATCTAATGACTCTGAAAGCACACCTTGGAATAGTGAGTCAAATCGGCTCCAAAGTCCTCTGTCTTCACAGGAGACTTTTTGGTTCACACTTTAGAGATGCATGCTGACCAACATGCAATTTTTTTGGAGAGAGGCTGTCAACCTGCTCAACATGAATGCACTATGACAGTAAGGTTTCATATTAGGCAATAACACTCGGCAGAATCAGCCACCTCCACCTCAACAGCTTCAGAGCGCAAACCAATGTATGTTTTAGGAAACTCAGTGATTGCTGGCATGATGGTTATGGAAGGCATGTGTGGTGAAGGTAGCAATTAGCAAAGCACAGAGGTTGAAGGGGAAGTTGGTGATTGTTGAATGAGTTATTGTGCAGAGACTGTGTAGATATGTGTAGGGGGAAGGTGGTGGAGACACTAACAGAATGGTTTGCTGAACAGTAGGCATGCATATCAACTTCGAAGGTTGATGGTGAAGTTGTCATTGAAGCCATAGTGGATGAGGCTTCAGTCGTAGGTGTTCTGGAAGATGATGGAGAGATAAGCTGGACATAAAGGCAGTGAGTGAACGGCTGTACACTGCATGACAATACACTATGTACCTCTGTCTCTCTCATATGTTCCTCAGCAATTCTGTCCCAAGATTTTGAGGACCCATTTCCATTAGTGTTAGCACTCACAGACTGTTCCTTATGTGCTGCCCATTTCATTCAATGTGCTGGTGATGGCAGGTCATGCTATGTATGCTATGACTTGTGTTGGCGAACATGAGTTCATCTATATGGTTGTGGCATCTCCTGTCACAATAACCTCGTCGAGAATAAGAAGGTGAAAGACACTACCACTGTATGAGCAGCTGGAACAGACAGGTTGGCCATCAGGAAGGAGGAGATTGGTATCATCATTGAAAGTTGGTATCCCGAACGCATCTTGTTTTCTGTGATAGATGTATTACCTGATAGTTGGATGTCTGACACAGAGCAACTGTATAGCTAAAAAGTGGGTCCTTTGCAGAGAATATCTAACCTAGGCATGTTCTCTGAGGCATCCTGGGACATCATTGCATTGAGGGTGTACACATAAACGCAGCCATTCCTTCCATTCCTTCCTTGTTATCTGTTGGATCAGAAATCTTTTCAAACAGCTCAAAATTCCCTGAGCCATCTGGTAACATACCAGTTGCTGCCGTAATCAATGGTAGCAAACTCACAAACCAGGCGACATAACAGAAGTGAATCTCGGTTCCAATGTTCCAACAAAATAATTGTTAACATTGTATCGAACTAGCATGGAGGAGAATGTGATGAACCTGTCATGTGTAAGAAGTGATGTACAGTAATCCAGACCATTTCTGAGGACAAAAATCCTGCTTGCACTCCATCATTAAAACCCCTTTGCACCCATCCTTAGAGACCATCTGGGGAATAAGCCAAAACCACTATTAGGTTTGCCATTTCATGTTACTCACTACTCACATCAATGTCACCTTGTGACATGGGGTATCATTGTCTGTACGCTGGAAAAAATGAAAATCATTGGACATGGCAATGGAATGATGGTCAAATCACGGTATGAGGACCAATCATCTTGGAGTCTACCACATTGATGTGGGTGGGTATTTGCATCAAATAAGAAGGGAGCCCAATTGGACAAGAATGTATTGGCCTTGACTATATTTGTCATGCACTTTCTGACACCTTCACCTTGGACAGTCACAGATGCCAGCAACTCACACTCAGTGTCTTTGACTTGGTGTTTGTAACTAGCATAGCTAGACTGGAAATGTTGGTTGGTTGTTGATTACAATCAAGGTGGACACAATGAGTCTGCCTACAGCAGAAGCAATGCCAACACACCCCTGATAGAGCATAATAAGTAATGGATGATGGAATGTGTCCAAGTTGTATGTTTGTGAAGGGGGCTGTTTTTTTTAGAGAACTATAATACTAGCATGGTTATAGGTACTGTGACCTCATTGGCATGGAATTGTTTCAGTTGTGTGGAGTGGGGCCACCAGAAAAGAAAGCACTCGATGTGTTGTGCTCACATCCCAGTATGTAGCAGGGTCAATATAGGTACATGTATCAGAGACACGACAAAGCATGGAGATTTAAATGGACACAGATGTCACCTCCAAGATGACCTGGCTCAGTAGTTATGGGCTACTCTATGATGTCTTGCCCTTCCTGCCACCAAGCACCTTTTGGCGCTGTTCGATCATGTATCCATAGAGCACATATAAAGCTGTCCACATTGTTAGCAACTCGCACAACCCTGTGAAAAAGGAATATAGATGCACATGGTGGCCACACAAGAAGGGGCATACCCTGTACGATGTCGATCCACGTCCATGGCTGCCTGCTGCATGGGAGCGTCAGCACTGTGAGGAATGCCTCAGAGCCTGTGCCCGTGGGGTACAGCACAAAGAATGTAGTGTAGTGCAGCCAGCACAGCATGGCAGGGGTTGCATGGAGCAGCCCAAGCACGTAGAATGCATAGCAGATGGACTACATTAGCGCCCACAACAGCACCATGCTTGCATATACTGGGCTCCTCTGTGCCTGCCATGTGTTCATGTTAATGTCAGACCCATGCAAGGAAGGGGTGGCACAGGGCAAATGCACCATGTCGAAGAAGGGTGTGATCCCCCATGCCAAGTACAGCCTGCTTGTGACCTGTGCAGCAGTCGTACCCACAGGGCTGTGCACAAACCCAAGGAGTGCATGCAGCACCTTGAGTGTGGCTGCGGTCTGCACCGCCTGTGTCTCTGTGCCAACAACTGCAAATGAGCCTGCGGCATGCACATAGAGCAGCATGAGTACACTAGGGATGAACACAGGAATGGCAGCAGAAGATGTAGGAAAGTCGGAAAGCAGGTGGGCGATGGTCTTGTAGAGGATGTGTGACCAGCTGAGGGTGGATAGCATATTGTAGAGGACAAGATAGGCCTTGATGGGTCCAGGATGCCTGCCAATGTGGAATGACGTCCATGTTATTGGACTAGGGTGAAAGATGGAGCATGTACCCCTTGCTTTGGAAAATTTTGATGATGGGGTCATAGCGAGTAGCAGACTGTCGATGGCAGGACACAGAGCTCACTGGCAGTTACCACCCAAGTCCCAACAAATTGTTGAAAATGATTGCCCCGATGCCTGAGGAGGCAAATTGATGTTGGTAATTTACAGAGTGTCATGCATCCGTCACACTACTCCAGCATGCCAACTGTGGTCCCCTAGCCACAGCACAGATGGGATTAATACTCCACATGGGATACAAACAATCCAGCACCCTATCTTTGTACCAATGTCTGTGCTCACATGCAGGAGCACCTCTGTCCCACAAGTAGATGGACCTGATGAGCCCTGCTTCGACAACACATGCAATGAGACCCACAAAACTAGTTGAAGAGATTGCTCAGTGGCAGAGAGTGTTGCCCCAGGTTGCTATTTATTAGGGGGTAATACCGTTCTCAAGGTCCATAAATGCATTGATGTGTCTGACAAAAACCAAGGTAATTTGAGAATATATAGTGTAGACCCTCAGTCGATAGTGGAAATGACTGAGGGAGAACAATGAACTATACGGGTATTTACACGTATGACTAAAAGCTTTTCAGTTCGACGGAAATATACTGAGTAGAAGTCAGGATAGAAAGGAACAATACCTGTCCATGTGAAACATCCCACACAGTGATGTAAATTGAAGAGGAACAGAGACGATACCCTTCCACATCAGTCACCTTCCATATTCCAACAGGTAATTCATTATGTCTGTGCAGATCTTCTTGTTTGTCTGCTGTGTCATTGTATCTATGGACTCTGTGGAAGGCATCTGACCTTGGCTAGTTGTTACAAAATTTATTGATGATGATGCTTTGTTTTTGGCATCATCTTCCCTGCTGTTTCATGACAGAGGCCTCAAGGACATCACTGTTGACCTATCAGGCATAGCTTGTCAGGCCGCTATTATTTTCTCCATTTTTCTCTATTTTCTTATGTCTCTATCGTCATAGATCTTATAATCGCTCCTGATCTATCGAAGCGATTCCCACAGTCACGTACTCTTTCTTTTCGTCTTCATCGGCCGATGACGCGTATGTCGTCTGATCTCCGATCGGCCCGTTCTATATTTAGTTATGACTCCTTTTCTCACGTCTACTGCGCATGCTCACCAATCCTTCTCACACCTGCTGCGGAGTATCACCAATCACTCCCACAGTTACTGCGGAGCTCAGTCAGCGATGACGCGTCCCTTCTATTATTAGATATGACATCACTACTTTACTTTCTCATTCTCTGGCCCTATACTGTACTGCATGGTCCATGCATGTTCTAGGGTACTATATATACATACAACTCCTAGCGGTTTATTCTCCAGTTCTGATCATCTGGGATATCCGCTAGGTACAGTACCATTCTCTCTTCTTTCTTACTATACGCTAATATATCTGGGATATCCGCTAGTTGAAGTGTGATCGTCCTTTATTATAGCTTTCTTCAGTTGTTCGGCTTCGACCAGCGTC
>QLPN01000732.1:0-15559 GCA_003314395.1 Albatrellus ellisii
ATCGCTCCTGATCTATCGAAGCGATTCCCACGGTCATGTATTCTTTCTTTTCGTCTTTATCGGCCGATGATGCGTACGTCGTCCGATCTCCGATCGGCCCGTTCTATATTTAGTTATAACTCATTCTCTCACGTCTACTGCGCATGCTCACCAATCCTTCTCACACCTGCTGTGGAGTATCACCAATCACTCCCACAGTTACTGCGGAGCTCAGTCAGCGATGACGCGTCCCTTCTATTATTAGATATGACATCATTACTTTACTTTCTCATTCTCCGGCCCTATACTGTACTGCATGGTCTGTGCACGCTTCAGGGTACTATATATACATACAACTCCTAGCGGTTTATTCTCCAGTTCTGATCATCTGGGATATCCGCTAGGTACAGTACCATCTTCTCTTTCTTTTACTATACACTAATATATCTGGGATATCCGCTAGTTGAAGCGCGATTGTCCTTTTTGTTATAGCTTTACTCAGTTGTTCGGCTTCGACAAGCGTCGGCCTCACAATTGATCAGAACTCCATCACCCGCCACACCTTTCCCCTCCCTCCCTTTCCTGCAGACCGGTGCTTCCACCACCAATTCGTCTGCAATCCTCTCTACACCATAGGCTTCGTTCACAAACCGAAACGTGAACAAGAGCGCTTCTACCGCGACCACCTCTTTCCCCGCCCTCCTCTCCATTTCTGTCGTCACTGTAAGTGGCAGAAACACGAGAGTGAGTGTACTTGTAGCTTGTGGACCAAAGTATACGTCCCCTGCTTACCCTCATCTACTCTCCAAATCGTCGTCAGTTCTTACAGTGTTCACCCCTTACACATCCACATCGCGCCCCACGACATCCTCCACAGCACACACGTGGTGGACACTTGGAGTCGAGCGATCGATACGCAATCGTGGACGTTCTGGGAGGACGACATACGATACCCAGATACCTGGGAACTCAGTGGGTCGTCTAACAGCTCCGGGACCGCCCGCCCCTTCCACACACCGCCATCGTCCCCCCCACACTCGTTCTAGGACAGAACAACTCCTTGACGAAGGATTAAACATAAATTTCTACTCCCTCCTTCCTCCCACTCGTCCTTCTACTACACGTCTCCATTTGCATCGCCGCTTACTCGCTTGGCACGCCCGCATCATCATCCAACGTCGTGACGAACCCGCGACAAACTACGAGCGGTTCCCCTTCTGGGTTTTCCCAGATCCAAGATCAGAGTGTTGGAAGAATCAGGATAAGCGGTACCGTATTAAGTACCCTCCTCTTCTTTTCAGATCGCTTTTATATCAATATTACAATGATCCTTCCCTCGTCCCTCCCCCAGTCCTCCTAGAGCTAGGAGCTAACCCAGATCGCGCTTTCCACATCAATCCCCATCATCATTTTGCATCTTACATAGCAGGGGGTCCTCAAACGTCTACATATTAGCGTAGACATTTCGCGTTTCAAGATCTTCGTTGTTTTCTTGTTTGTTTGCATCATCATCCGCGCATTTTATTAGGAATATAGTGCTTCTGTTGTATGACTGAGCGTGCCATCGACTTGACATCACTCAATACCAGAAGTACAGGAATACTCATAGAAGTAATCAGACAGATCATCGAGCAATCTGTCTCAAGACAACCAGTGGAACGCGTGGAGCTGGAGACAACCCTCCCCACCAGCACACCGATCAGACAGCGAAGAGCCAGAATCACACTCGAGGAATCGATTTGTGAGCTTAGGAGATCAAGAGCCGTCGACCTCACAGCACTTAGAATCAGACATCGACAGTCTTGGTACAGCCTTAGCAGCAACTCTAGTACCTCCAACTGCTGCTCCATCTGCTCCAATGGATCAAGAGCACGAACCACTGACTTTTGGGGAGATGATGAAGATCATTCAGGACCAGCAGAAGCTGCTAGTGCAGCAACAACAAGCGATGATGGATCTGATGACACGCCTAGCATCAGGCAAAGGCAGTCCCTCTTCAGGATCCGGAACAGGCCTCCCACCCCGGGTCCACCTCCCCAAGGTTCACATAGCAGAACCAACTCCTTTTGATGGAGACAACAAGAAGTTCCAATGATACTTGGATCAAATTTATCTAGTCCTCCATGCACACCCAGAATACAAGGACGATGATAAAGTGACAGTTATATTGTCATACATCAAAGGAGGGTATGCTGAAGAATGGAAGAAGGGAGTCCTTCGACAGATAGAGGCACACAGGACAGAGCCTCTTAGGCATGACGAACCATTCAAAGATTTCGATGAACTCCTCATATTGATGAAAATCACATTTGGAGATCATAACGAAGAGCAAACGGCTCAACAAAAATTGACGACTATTTCACAGGGAGGTTGTCACATAGAGGAATATATCACTGAATTCCTCCTTTACAAAACAGCGTCTGGATATAATGATGGTGCGTTATGCACATTGTTCAAGAAAGGGATGAATCGTCCTCTTCTCCAGTCCTGTTATGTTGAAACGCCTCTCCCTGGTGATCTAGAAGGATGGATGAGATGAGCGAGAATTAGGGCATATGCATATCAAGACATGCAAAATTTCGAATTGACTTGGGGATGAAGGCAGACGCAGCAACAGCAATATGGGAGACAACAGGGGCAACAACAGCGTACTTTTACCCCTCGTCAATACACTCCTTTAGTGGCACCTGCTGGAGAACCGATGGATGTCAACAGAGCTCAAGGACCACACCCTTGTCTATGCTTCAATTGCGGCAAGGAGGGACATTTCGCTAGAGAATGTCCCAAGCCAAGGCGACCTCAGGGGCAACAACAACAACAAAGGGGGAATGCGAGGACCCTTCAAGAGATGTGTGCGCTGAATGAGGCAGACTTCTTGGCTGAGATGCAGAAGGAGTTTCAGGCACGTGGTCTTCAACTAAATGATCCGAATGGCTCAAAGAGTGGAGCACAACAGTCAGGTTTTGGGTTGGACGGGAACTGAGCACGAGTTCGCCATCCTACAACAGGTTCTCTATACTTCAGACTGATGATATGGATGTTGATCGTCTCAATGCTTGTACACAAATTTATTTAACATGCATTGTTCCATCTTGCTCTCAGTCTGAAGTGAAGCCTCAAGTGCAACAGGTTATTCCTCCTGTCGAGAAAAAGGAATATGTCAGAAGAACATTATTCAACATCACCAGTTTCCCTGAAATGAAACTCAAAATAAAAACAGTGGATACTGGAGCAATTTTAGAAGTTGATGCACTCCTCAATTCAGGTGCCACAGGATTATATGTCGACAAAGAATTTGTCAAGAAAAACAATTTAAACACAAAAATTGGCAAAACCTATTCCTGTCTACAATGTTGATGGATTATTAAATCAAGGAGGATCTATTGAAGAGATGATTGATTTCATCATGACTATCGACGGTCATACTGAACGCGCTACTTTTGCAGTCTGCAATTTGGGCAAAAAGAATATCCTTGTTGGAGAATCATGGTTGAAAATCCACAATCCTGAAATTGATTGGCTACAGGGAAAAATCCATTTCACAAGATGTCCCGCAGATGTGAAGTACACCTCAAAGCTGATAAACAAGTTTGGAAGTCGAACAAGAAGTTGATGAAACAACAAAGTAGAACTATACATCAAGAAGCCGAAGAAAGAATAGAAGCTGAAGAAGAAGGAGATCGGATATTGATGGTTATGGTCGACCAAAAGGAAATGGAGGCATCCATTCAAAATATTAGCCAAGAACTTGCTATTGAAGCAGAAAAGAAGAAATTGAAGAAAAATTTTGAAGACATAGTACCCAAATCATATCATCATTTCAAACGGGTATTTGACAAAGAAGCTTTCGATTCTCTTCCTCCAAGACGTCCTTGGGATCACGCTATTGAACTTAAACCAGGAGCGAAACCATCAGCTGGTAAAGTCTACAATCTTTCCTTGGATGAACAAAAACAATTGGAGTTGTTCATTGAAGAGAATTTGAAAAGTGGTTGTATTCGTCCTTCAAAATCCCCCATGGCTTCACCTTTCTTCTTTATCAAAAAGAAATTGGGAGATCTTCGACCTGTCCAAGATTATCGCAAGCTCAATGACATGATGATCAAGAATAGTTATCCACTTCCTCTTATTTCAGAATTGATCGATCGACTTCGTGGAGCACGGTATTTCACCAAAATGGACGTCCGTTGGGGATATAACAATGTTAGGATCAAAGACGGTGACGAATGGAAAGCTGCCTTTGTCACTAACAAGGGTTTATTCGAACCTTTGGTTATGTTCTTTGGTCTTTGCAACAGCCCTGCCACATTCCAAATGATGATGAACCACTTATTCCATGGTCTCATCTCATGAGGAGTTGTGGTGGTTTATATGGACGACATTTTGATCTTTACAGCAACATTGGAAGAACATCGCAGGGTCACACAAGAAGTCCTACAAATACTCGCAGATAACAAACTTTATCTTAAACCAGAAAAATGCAAGTTTGAACAAACGTCTATCGACTTCCTTGGCTTGAAGATTTCTTTCGACAAGATTGCTATGGATCCAGTCAAGGTACAGGGTATCAAAGATTGGCCCATTCCACAAAACCTTCATGATGTCTGCTCATTTTTGGGTTTCTGCAATTTCTATTGCTGTTTTATTCTTGGGTTCTCCAATATTGCTAAACCCTTGAATGAACTTATGCAAAAGGATGTCAAGTGGCATTGGAATGAAGAACAGCAATTGGCATTCACTCGTTTACAAGACGCTGTGTGTTCTGAACCAGTTTTGGTGTTTCCAGATGAGCAGTATCCATTCAGAGTTGAAGCGGATAGTTCTGGTTATGCCACTGGTGCAGTCCTTTCACAGCTTCGACAGGATAACAAGTGGCACCCTGTTGCTTACCTCAGTAAGGGTTTGTCTCCTGCTGAGCGTAACTACGACATATACGACAAGGAGATGTTGGCTGTCATCCATGCTCTGGAAGCATGGCGTCACTACCTCGAAGGTTCCATTCACCCTGTTCAAGTCATCACTGACCACAAGAACTTGGAATACTTCATGACAGCCCAGAAGCTCAACCGTCGTCAAGCTCACTGGTCTCTTTATTTGTCTCGATTTCAGATCGATATGGTTCACAAACCAGGGTCTACCAATGTTCGCCCTGATCTCCTCTTGAGATGTTTGGACCATAAGAAGGGGGTAGAAGATGACAACAAGAACGTCATCTTGCTCAAGCCGGAATTTTTCAAACACAAGATTTCCCTTGCAGCACTCAGTCCTCCTATCTTGAAGAAAATTATGGATGCACAAAAAGAAGACCATGACTACAAAGTTTGGGACAAGTTGGATGCAGACTTGAGGAAAACTGCAGTATTCGCATGATGGAGTGAAGATGAAAAGAAGATGCTTTTCTATGATGGGAAACTCTATGTCCCAGAAACAATGTATGCCGAACTGATGAAGACCTGCCACGATTCACCTCTAGCAGGACACCCAGGTTACAAAAAAACCCTGGAAATGGTTCGCAGACATTTCTGGTTCCCAAATATGGCGTTGTATGTGGAGAAATACGTCAAAGGATGTGACTTATGCCAAAGGACGAAAACTTTCCCTACAAAACCACAAGGAGAGTTAACACCCAATGAAATCCCTTCACGTCCTTGGCAGATTATTTCTACAGATCTTATTGTCAAATTGCCTGAAAGCCAAGGCAACGACTCCATTCTCATGGTCGTGGATCGTTTTACCAAGATGATTCATGCTATTCCTACCACAGAAATGATTATGGCAGAAGGAGTGGCACGTCTCATGAGAGATCATGTTTGGAAACATCATGGTCTCCCAGAAAAAGTCTTGTCAGACAGAGGACCTCAATTCGCATCACAAGTCATGCGCGAATTGAATTGTTTATTGGGGATTCAAACAGCTACATCTACAGCTTATCATCCTCAAACAGATGGACAAACAGAATGGATAAATCAAGAAATTGAACAATATTTCTGTATTTTTATCAACCATTGACAAAACGATTGGGCCAGCTGGTTGCCTATGGCAGAATTCACTTACAATAATCGCGTTCATTCAGCAACAAAATATTCACCATTTATGCTGAACTATGGACAAGATCCACGAATGGGCCATGAACCTTGTACATCTACCAAAATTGATTCAGTGGACAAATTTATAGCAGGACTTAAATGTATCAGAGAAGAAGCAGAGGTGTCGTTGAAGAAAGCAGCAGATGACATGAAGAAGTTTTATGATGAACACAGAGGCAAAACTCCTGTTTATGCCATTGGAGATAAAGTATGGCTCGAAGCCACTAATATCGACACAGGCAGGCCCATGAAAAAGTTGGATCACAAACATCTTGGACCTTATGAAGTACTCGAAGTACTTTCAAACAACGCATATCATCTCAAATTACCCAAGACAATGAAGATTCATCCAGTCTTTCATGTGGTTAAACTTCGTCCATATGTCAAAGACATCATCATAGAAAGAGAAATTCATCCTCCTCCTCCTCCTATTATCAAGAATGGTGTTGAAGAATATGAAGTTGAAGAAATTCTCAATAGTCGTCTCTCTCATGGTAAAGTTCAATATCTGGTCAAATGGAAGGACTACCCCGCAGAGGAGAATTCTTGGGAACCTGCTTCAGTGTTGATGGAAGATGTTCCTGATATGCTCAAGAGGTACCATAAAGAACATCCGCAAGCAATACATTCGGTAGCCATTTATTCCCTTTACCAGATGGAATATTCACCAGAGATGATGGCTCAACCACATTATGCTCAATGACTTCATGAAGATTCACCCACACCCTCTCCACCAGTTCTCAATGAAGGATATGAGGAAGTACCTTTTGGCATTATTGACGATGAAGATGACTTCACAAATGAAGACGATGATGGAATTGCTACTCCCAGATCTTATGAAGACTTGAAAGAATTACCCAAGTCTTCCTCCATCATCCCTCTTTCTCCATCGCTCTTTGCTGGCATCCCTTTCAAATCTATGGAAGGTGAAGAAGAAGATATTTGCCATGCATGCTCATCTCCATTTTTTGCTCGTCAAGATGTCTTGCCTTAAGAAGGGGGTATTTGTCAGGCCGCTATTATTTTCCCTATTTTTCTCTTCATTTTTCACTATTTTCTTATGTCTCTATCCTCATAGATCTTACAATCGCTCCTGATCTACCATAGCGATCCCCACGGTCACGCACTCTTTCTCTTCGTCTTTATCGGCCAATGATGCGCATGTCATCCGATCTCCGATTGGCCCATTCTATATTTAGTTATGACTCATTCTCTCACATTTACTGCACATGCTCACCAATCCTTCTCACACCTGCTGCAGAGTATCACCAATCACTCCCACAGTTACTGTGGAGCTCAGTCAGCGATGACGCGTCCCTTCTATTATTAGATATGACATCATCACTTTACTTTCTCATTCCCCAGCCCTATACTGTACTGCATGGTCTGTGCACGCTTCACAAGTACTATATATACATAGGACTCCTAGCGTTTTATTCTCCAGTTCTGATCATCTGGGATATCTGCTAGGTACAGTACCTCTCTTCTCTCTTATTTGCTATATGCTAATATATCTGGGATATCCGCTAGTCAAAGTGTGATCGTCCTATTTTCTGTTGTTAAAGCTTTTCCTCAGTTGTTTGGCTTCGACTTAGCATCAGCCTCACACCTCTGCAATTGATGCCTGCTACTATGATGGCTTTAGCCTCTGGATGTTGGACTCCAGCTGCACTGATCACATAATGCCCTATTGCGATGACTTTGCATCCTATGATGCTCTGACATTCTGCAGTGTCACCATCGGAAATGGCCCCACTATTTCTTGCATTCGGAAAGGGAGCTGTGCATGGTCTCACTTGTTGCCTGACAAGTCTGCCATCTCCCTCACCCTCTCCAACATCTTGCATGTGCCATCCACTTCCAGTCATTTCCTGTCCATCAGCAAGCTTGACTCCCTCGGTTTCTGCATCTGCTATGAGAATGGCACCTGCACCATCTCTAAAGATGGGAGGACATTGAGTGTTGGGCATCTGAATGCTGGAACTTACTGGCTGACACTTTCCCCTACACCCTCCTTACACTCCCTTGTGTCGCCCTCTCTCCATCTCTGGCACAAACATTTTGGGCACCTTTCGGAGGTCATAGTCTCTCATATCCAGCTGGCCCAAGTGTCTGGTTTCTCCTTGCCATCTGTCTCACCCTCCTCTTCGCCCTGCATTGGTTGCCTCCAAGGGAAGTTTCCTCACACCTTGTTCTGTCTTTCACGTTCCTGCACCACACATGTCCTCAACCTTGTTCACTCTGATCTTGTTGGTCCTGTTGGTGTTCCCACTGTTGGCTCTGGGTCTTTGTACTTCACTACTTTCCTGGATGACTACTTGGGTTTTGGGGTTATCTACCCTCTGTGTCATAAGGGCCAATTCTCTGATGCTCTGCAACACTATCTCACCTGATCCTCCAACCTCTTTGGCTGTCATCCATCTTCTCTTTGGTTGGATTGTGGGGGGGAGTATATCAACCATGCTGTTGAAAGCCTGCTACTGGAACATGGCATTGAGCATCAACAAACAGTTCCTTACTCACCTCAGCAGAACAGGCATGCTGAAAGATGGAATCAGTCCATCCTTGAGCATGCTCTGTCCCTCCTCCATTGTGCCTGCCTTTCTGGAGGTTTCTGGGAGCTGGCAGTTCATACCACTGTCCATACCTACAACTTATCCCCAATGCAGAGGTTAAGTTGGCTTACTCCTACTTCTCTCTGGGAACCTGCCACATCTCTGCCCAATGTCTCCCATTTAAGAGTTTTTGGCTGTCATGCCTGGGTGCAGATTCCTGATCAGCAGTGGCACAAGCTTGATGCTCACTCCAGGCCCCTCACCTTTGTGGGATACCAATCGGGGACTAAGGGTTGGTTGTTTTGGGACAAGGAACACCATTGAGTCATCAGTAGCCACGACATCATCTTCCAGGAAGATCTCTTCCCTGCCTGCTCTGCTTCCACCACTCCATCTGTCCTCAATGTTTTCCCCATGCCAAAGAGTGTGCCTCCTGATGATGATGATGATGATGATGATGACAACAATTATGACGTTTCTGCTCACCTTGGGCCTCCCCCCAACATGGACCTGCCCATCAAGCCACCTTCCATCCCTCTTCCTGCCACAGCTCCTGTTGCTCCTCCCCCTGCACCAGGTGTCCCTCCATCTTCCTCTTCAACCACAGCAGCCCCAGTGGCAATTGTTGTCCCTGCACCTCTTGCTGTGCCTCTTGAGCCCGTTGTTGAGTCACCTGTCACTCCCCCACATGCTTCTGGCACACCAGCGCAGGCCATCCCTCCTCATGTTTGTGCATGTCACACAGCTTGTCTTGAGCATGATGACACCATGCCATCATGGCATCGCCCTCTGGCCTCTCCTGGTTGTCAGCAAGCCCATGCACACCTCCTTGACAATGACGCACCTGTCATGCAGCACTTGGAGCATCTCTCACATTGCCCTGCCCACTTCCAAGATAGTACTTATGGCCCATGTGTGTTTGTGGACATCTTGGGTGAGGGGGGCCTGGATAGCGACAACAACAACAACAACATCTTTGCCACACCACAAGCTGGACCCTCACTTTCATCTCTCCTTTCCCACACTATGACACGTGACCCCCTTACTTTACAGCAAGCATTCTCAAGTCCGGATAGCAACTCCTGGTGCTCAGCATGTCATGACGAATTAAACTCTCTCCATGACCTTCACACCTGGGATCTTGTCAACCATCCACCCAGTCACAATCTCGTGGGAAATAAATGGGTGTTCAAGCAAAAGGCCGATGGCCACTACAAAGCATGTCTCGTTGCAAAAGGGTACACCCAAGTACATGGTGTGGACTACACAGAATCCTTCTCACATGGTGCCCAGTTCAAATCCCTCTGCACTCTACTGGCTATAGCAGCCCTAGAAGACTGGGAAGTCCATTCCATGGATGTCAAATCAGTGTTCCTCAATGGAGATCTCAAAGAAGAGATCTACATGGAACAACCCCATGGGTTTGTCGTTCCAGGAACAGAAGGGAAAGTTTGCCATCTAACAAAAGCCCTCTATGGGTTGAAGCAAGCATCTCACCAATGGCATCGAAAAATGCATGGCTCACTTCTAGATCTTGCTTTCACCTGCACCCTTTCAGACTCTGGGATCTACGTCTCCACCACTTCCTCCAAACCCCTTATCATTGTCCTCTACATCAACAACATCACCATCCTTGGAGGATCATTAGAGGAAGTAGAAGCATGCAAGGCAACCCTGAAACAGCTCTTTCAAATGACAGATCTAGGAGAGATCAAGTCCTATCTAGGTCTTCATGTCTCCAGAGATTGGTCGAAGCACACCCTTGACATCAACCAAGAAGCCTATATCTCTGATGTCCTAGAGCGTTTCCAGATGACTGACTGCAATCCAGCAACCACTCCTCTCCCACTGGGCACTCTGCCTGTCAAAGCTGAAAGTTCCTACATCGCCTCCACAAAACTGCATACTGAATATCAACAGCTCATAGGGTCACTACTTTATGCAGCTATCATGTCCAGACCAGACATTGCCTTCACAGTCATGAAACTCTCACAGTTCCTATCCAATCCTCTTCCCCTTCATCTAACACTTGGTTGCCACATTTGTCGATATCTCAAAGGCACCTTACATCATAATCTATGATATGGGGGATTAGAAGGGACTGGCATTGTTGGTTTCTCAGACTCTGACTGGGCAGCAGACAGAGATGACCAGAAGTCGATCAGAGCATATGCTTTCCTTCTTGGTGGAGGAGCAATTGCTTGGACATCACGAAAACAACATACAGTATCTCTTTCCTCTACAGAAGCAGAATACATGTCCCTTTCCCAAGCCACCACCCAAGGAATGTGGCTCAGGTCGCTTCTTAATGAGATAGGTTTTGGTTTCACTTTCCCCCTTTTACTTTATGGTGATAACAAGGGCTCTATTGATATTGCTACCAATCCAATCATCACACGAGGCATGAAACACATTGACATATGTTACCACTACATACAAGAATGTCTTTCGTCTGATGCCATCATGGTGCAATGCCTACCTTCATCCCACATCACTGCTGACATTCTTACAAAGCCTCTATCTCTCCCCCTTTTCTCTTCTCATCACACTGGTCTTGGACTCGTGGAGTGTGCGCCCAGTATGGGGGGGTGTTAACATCTCATGCTTACTCATATCCTCCTTCCTATTTGGTCTCCTTACTGTACACACACTTCAACATGCACATACATACATACACACACCTCCTCTCCATACAACATTTGGTCCATGCACTACAGGAGATACTATAAGTAGACTGTAGTGTTGTCACATAATGATAAGAACTATTCCAGTTCCACTCATGCTTATGGCCTGTATTCATCAGTGGAGTGTGTGAGGTAGAGTAGGAGCAGGAGACAAGGGAGACAAGTAAGAGAGATAGTCCTGAGTGCAAGTGTAGAGAGTAAGAGTGTGCATATGACCTGGGCAAGGCCCATAACCATAACCTGATGAGAACAGGTCATGCACATGAAGGGAACTTGAATAGTTCTTATCATTATAGAGTGTCCCTACAAGCTACTTATAGTATGTGTACCAGTGCACAGACCAGAGAAGTATGACCTGTGAACTTGTGTAAATGTATGTACACTCATATGTGTGTGTGTACAGTATCAAGACCAAAAAGGAAGGAGAATATTACTAAGCTCACATAGATGTCAACAATATAGTGAGAGTAGGTAGAGTTGAGGTGGAGAGTATAGTGTAAAGTACAACAGCTACCATATGAGGAGGGACATGCATTGTCCCAGAGAAATGTGTGGAGTGTGAGTGTTCAGACAAGTAAGTGTGTGAGGCGCACGCTAAGCAGTGAGGTCACAACTGAAGAAGGAAGGGAATAGGCGAAGGTATGAGACAATACACCTTAAGAATAGTCACGCTGTATAGTGGATATCTCAGATGTATAAAGCTAAAGAGCTATCTACTACATGAGAGTCTTTATATACTACAGGGATCGGCACACAGACCATGTGCTGTCACTGTAGGGCAGGTGTATGTAAATAAGATGCACAGCATCTGTGAGAAGTATCAGTAAGCAATGCACAGCATTGCACTGCATCAGTAAGCATCTGTGGGAAATGTAGTCATATCTGTATAGTAAGCAGCCCAATGATTAAATGAGTATGAGTCATATATAATCACGATAAGATCTACTAATGATCTGATAAGATGAGATAAGATATCTCTAGTAGATCTTGAGCAATAAGGATGAAAGAAATCATAAAATGAATAGAAAAATAAGTATGTTCTGACAAAGTGGAGGTGAAGTCTGAGGAAGTGAGGAGATGAGGAAGGTCTGTGTAATATCTATGTAAGGAAGATGTGATATAGGAGTGTGTATGGTGAGCAAGCAAGAGTGAGTGGAGGAGAGCAGAACAAAAGGTAGTAATGATGCATGAAAGGAAATCAGCAAATCAACACTAAGGAGATGTGTAGCATCCATGGGACTAGGCCCAGCCAGACTAATCTGGGTATGAAGTGACAGTAAGTGAGATCAGATAAGATCAGATCAGATAACAGAGAATAACAGGATCTTATCTTATCAGATCATCAAAAGAAACATAAAAGAAAAGAAAAGAAAAGAAATAAAAGGATATATGCTGCTAAAATGCAGCTGTTATGAGGCACTTGCTTTGGCACCTCGTAATGTGTTTCTTTTTCTCTTTTTCTTTTTTCTTTCTTACATTTTACTTACTATAAGTGTAGTATTAACTACAGCAGTGAGCTTAGCTCCTACTTATAGTAAGGACTCATTTCCTTCATCTTTATAGTACTTAAGTATTTACATACTTAAGTGTGAGCTTAGCTCCAAGTACTATAAAGACTTACTTTTCCTTTTTCTCTTTCTTTCTTTATTATAACATTTACTTGCTAAGGATTATTACTATACAATTAGCAAGGACTCATTTCTTTTGTCTCTATTTACCTTAGTTTATCTCAAGTTCATCTTGCACTTGTGGCTGAGCCACTTATATCATGGACGTGTATTTACTGCACATTGCTGCACAACTTTACTATGTTTAGATCACTAGTTTTGTATAAAAGGTTGACAAACTGGCAGTCTTAAACCCCAGTCTTGTCAACTTCACAATCTAGGGATTCTCCTTTCATTTGTGCTTGATCTAAGCTTGCTACAGTCTTGCTTCATTCCCTAAGAACTAAGTCTAAGATCTCTAAGTCACTCTAAGCATTGCTAAGACATCCTAAACTTGTCATCCTGGATCCTTGTTTAGCCATTGGTGGCATCATCCTCATCACTATCTCATTGATCCCACTCTTCATAGTCATCAGGAATGGATATCACGCTTACCAAGTGCATCTCAATTACCTTGTTACCAGGGGTATTATCATTTCAGACCTTCCCTAAGACCATCCAATAGGCCAATCTTAGCACCTCCCATTACACATATTCATGTACTTATGACACAACACTACTTCTCTACAACCCCACGGGGTTCCCCACACCACACATACTCTGGACAACATGCATCCTTCACACTTATGGGCATCTTTGTTCTCCTACATACACACTCTGCCCTAACTCTATCACTTTACACTATATGAGACGTGCTACCTACTTTACACTTCCTCAGACATTGTTGTACAACACTGAGTAAGTCCCATACCTTGCCCATCTTATACCTCTCTTACCAAACTCCCTGCAGCAACCCTCTACTATGCTATGGCATCACTTTGTTGTCCACACCTATATACCATGCTGCAGGTCATGCTGCTGATGTCTATCCCATGCAGGGAATACATTGTCCTGTTGCTCATACTGTCCTCCTTCTTTGTTGTCTGCCATAACCTGGACAAACAGATGATACCACCAATGACTACACAAGGATCCAGAGTGATGAGTTTAGGATGTCTTTAGTGATGTCTAGAATGACTTAGAGATCTTAGACTTAGTTCTTAGAGAATGAAACGAGATGATAGCAGGCTTAGGTCAAGTGCATTAAAGGAGAATCCCTAGATTGTGAAGTTGACAAGACTGGGGTTTAAGACCACCAGTCTTTCAACTACTTATACAAAACCAGAGTCCTAAAGATAGTACAAGTAAATAAGGTTCACTGGTCAACAATGATTGTGCAGCAATCAATGGGGTCATGTGACCTGAGGCACATTGATGAGCATCACATGCATGTAATGCCAGAAAATGACCATCAGTGACATCAGGCAAATACAGCAACATTAACACACTGCATGCGACAATCACCTGCAGTTGCATTAATCACACATTTGCTTATGCATCAGAATACAGTACTGGGTTTGGCCAACAAGAAGCAGGACTGATAGGACAAATAGGCTGAGGTGCAGTCCAGGCCTGCCAAAGTAACCATGGAGTCATGAGTCATGAAGTCAGCATTTGGTGCAATCGGCACTTTTTGTTGAGAATTTCGTAGTGTGTACACTAATATTTCATTCAACATTCACTTCATCCCACATACGTACACCACTTACTGACAACTTATGGACATTTACCATACTCCTCAGACTACCTACATGTCTGAGCACTTCATGCCCCACTCACTTCTCTGGGACGATGTACATCCCTCCCACTATGGTAACTGTTGTATTCCACTTTATACTCTCTGCTACAACTTTACCACCATGCACTATATAAGTTGGACTACATACCTACAACCTCCTCATACATCTTACATGTTGTCTGAGTGAGTACCCAACTACCTCCATCTTATTCCTCCCTCACATCACCTGCAGCCTCTTGTACTATCGCGCCATGGCACCTACTGTGTCCATGTCTACTCTCACTGCTGCAGACATGTTGTCTGTTCTTCCCCCACTTGGGGATATGCTGCTTATTACCACCACAATCATATTGTTGCTCATTGCCTGCCCAAGCCTGCGTGTACACTTTTCCTCTTTTGCTCATCTGTTATAGTATGATACTTTATTCATTCATGTCCAGACTCCACCTCATTTCAAATATCCCTATGATTGACCCTATGTCATAAATTTTCTGTTTTGTTTTGTTGTGCTGCAGCCTTGGAGCTAGACTTGTATTTAGATGGTGCATTGTCAGTCAGAATGAATAGATTTCCCCCACCAATGATTTGTCTCCCCTCTCTTGTCTGAGTCAACTTGTGAAAAAGTGTGTTCTGCTCTTCCTTCTGCATGTCTCACTATCAAAAAAGTGTGCATTCCTTGTAGGTTGTGTCTATTATTGCATTGCATTCTCTATTGCATTGCATTGAGATATTACTGCATTGAGTCTACTACTGCATGGTCATTGTTACAATTATTGCATCACATCCATGTCCTATTTCCCTTTTGTCACCTTGTCACATTGTGTTATTGCATTAATTATGCTAAACTACTAACTATTACAACCTTGGTGTCTAGAGAATCTTACAACTCACATCCCTCAGCAAATGTTGTGGTTGTGGTTGTAGTTTCTGCCTCCACAAGTCAACAGCACATATCAGCATCCATAGTAAC
>QLPN01000733.1:0-71635 GCA_003314395.1 Albatrellus ellisii
GTGAGGTTGCAGAGGGAGGGAGCTGAATACAATTGTGAGGCCAACGTTTGCCAGCAAGGTCACACAATGTATAAGAATGAAAGGGCTAACAAGAGGGATGAGATCACGCTTAAGCAAACAGATATCGCAGATGTATTCAGCTGAAGAGTAACTACAATACAGCTGAAGTATATATACTAAAAGGAACCTGCGCACAGACCATGTATGTACTGTAGGGCAGGCGTATCATAAAGGAATGCGCAGCATTCCTGTGAACGATCAATAAGCAACTTGCACAGCATCAGTAAGGATGCGCAGCATCTGTGAGAAGCTCTGTAAGCGACTGTGGGAATATGTGTCATATGTGTACAGTAATCGGGCTGATGATGAATGATGAATGAGTCATACATAATTGTGATAAGATCTACATGATCTGATAAGATATCTTGTGTAGATCTTGAGCGATAAGGGTAAAAGAAATCGTATAATTAAGAGAAAAATAAATGCGTCCTGACAGATGTGTTCTACTGCACATTACTGTGCAATACTGTGCAACCTTACTATACTTAGGACTCTAGTTTTGTATAAGTAGTTGAAAGACTGGTGGTCTTAAACCCCAGTCTTGTCAACTTTGCAATCTAGGGATTCTCCTATACTGTGCTTGGCCTAAGCTTGCTACAATCTCACTTCACTCTAAAGAACTAAGTCTAAGATCTCCAAGTCATTCTAAACATTGCTAAGACATCCTATACTCATCACTCTGGATCCTTGTGTAGTCATCAGTGGTATTATCCTCATCACTATCTCATTGATCCCTCTCTTCATTATCATCAGGAATGGTTACTATGCTTATCAAACGCGTATTCATTACCTTGTTACCAGGGGTATTGTTATAGCAGACCTTCCCTAAGACCATCCAATAGGCTGCTCTTAGCACTTTGACAAGACTCTGAACTCCTCCTAACAATCAATCATGCTTCCAGGAAGTGTGCACTCCCACTATGGCTTCCACATCATCTAATCTCCCCAGAGATTACCACAACCAACTCCTCCCTGTCAACATTATCACATTAGACATAACCAATTGCCAGTGGCCCAATTACCTCCAATATGACAGCAGCAACAAACTCTATTATGTCAATAACCAACTCATCTACTTCACTCGTACAAATCAGGGACCTCAAGTCATATTCTCAAATGGATCACCAGTCACAGCTGAGATAGCCCTTCTCTCAGCAAACATTCATCAAGAAATCTCACTAGATACCAAAGTCTGCTGTCAACATAGACAACTTCTCAAAAACCATACCCCCATCAAACTCAAAGAATACACCAACACTGAAGATGAACACACCTTCTATGACAAACACAACCAGTGGATATATGAAGAATATGCCAACAACCCAGATGAAAACCAAGTTATCATTTGCTGGGATCTCACAAACACATTATGTTGAAGTATATCCCAAACAAGTATCTTCATTACCCACAATCCCTGAATACTGACCAAGTCTTATACCAAGATCACAATCAGGATCTCACACAGGAACTCACTCAGAAGCCCCAAGACCACAAATGCCCATCAACATTTTGGAAGACCTTCCTCAAGTGGAAACCTTCTTTACTCCTAAAGTGACAACTTCAGGAGATGAAACCATTACCTCATCCACCCCTTTCTTTCAATCAAGAATCACCTCCAGAGCTACAAGTTCAAACCCAATTAATCTGATGCCAACAACAAATTACCCACACCAGAAGAGAACTCAATCAATTATATCAAGAATGGCTAACACATCATCCACTTCCTCCAAAGAATCCTGACTCAATAAGCCATCTGAGTTTCTGGAACCAAATCCACTGCCAAAGACTTTATCCAAAAGGTTAAACTTCATTTCTTTACCAAGAATTTCAGAGATGATACAGACAAAATTGCCTTTGCATTATCCTTTTATAAAGAAGGAACAGTTACCAGAACATGGGCTGGACAAATCATTGATAAGCTCACCACATCCACTTCAATGCTCACCTGGAAACAATTCAAGGAACAATTTGGTGACAAATTCTACCCAAGTAATGAAGGGGAGTTATCATGCAACAACCTGGATAGGTTAGTCCAAGGAAGAGGCACTGCTTCAGAATACATCACAGTATTCAATTCTATCACTGACACTATGGGTTATAATGACATTACCAATATCAAGAAATTTAAGAATGGTCTCAGAAAAGACATCAAGGATACCATCATGACAACCAGGGATAAATTACCAACAACCTTAAAGGAATGGCAAGATCTTGCCATAAGGTTAGATCAGAACTGATCAAGCAATGACTTCCAGAACAGCCTCAAATCCAGACAAGGCAGATGATTCCTTTACCCCAATGATTTACTCAAAGGGGATAATGAGTCCCACTTACAAAAATTAAATCCACACACTATACATGCAATTGAAGACTTCTCTCCCATGGAAATGTTCCAGAGAGAAGTATTCACACATGCCAGGTTTACCAGAAACAGAAGATTATCAGACAAAGAATGCGACAAAAGGAAACAAGAAGGAGCTTGTTTCAGATGCAGTATCAAAGGACACTTTGGCAGAGAATGTAAGGTCAAACATGACCAGAACTATGGAACACCCAAGCCCACTTATGCAGTAAGGGGAACTCAAGAACATAATGAAGAAGAAAATCCCATGATTACTATTTCCTGTGCACTTATGAAACTATCCAACAAAGTCAAAGCAGAAATGCAAGATCTATTCAAGATCACTCAGAATTTTTAAAGTCTCCTGAGTCAGCGATGGATAAAGGAGTAACTGATTCTAAATTGGACATTGTGAGCAGGAACTCAAATTCAGACAATGAACTGTACATATCATTCTCCAAATACAATGGTTCACCTTCCATTTGAATTCCTGTTGAAATCTCCATAAGAAATCAGAAAGTCACCACCAAAGCCCTTATCGATAGTGGAGCAACCAGAATCTTAATCCATCAAGATTTTGTATGCCTTCACCAAATACCTACTCAGAAACTTGATTGACAAATACCAGTAAAAAATATCAACGGAACTAAGAATATCAGAGGTGATATCACACATACATGTCAAATCACCTTACAAATCAAGAAAGTGCCAAAACCACCACATATAGAAACCAACAAATTTTATATTACCAATCTCAGAAAAGAAGACGTCATCTTAGGAACTGATTAGTTATGAGAACATAACCCAAACATTAACTGGACTCAAGACACCATTTCCTTCTCACACTGTCCAGCCAAATGCAACCCAATATTATCAAAGAATGTCCCAGTATTTTCTGAAGAAGACAAACCCATAAATCAAATCAAAGATCAATGGACAATTGATGGGTTGAACCTTTTTTGTACCACCCTATCCATGCAAATAGCCATGAATATCCAACATGATGGAAAAGGCATGGATCTAGTCCCAATCCATTATCATGACCTTGGGAAAGTCTTTAACAAAGAAGCTTCTACTCAACTACCCAAATGATGCTCATGGGACCATGCAATTGATCTGAAACCAGGAATAGAACCCTATGCTGGAAAAGCTTACCCTATTGACAACAAACAATGAGAAGTGCTTCACACATTCATCTCCAAGAATAGCAAAAAGGGTTACATTTGTCCATCAAACTCTCCCTGGGCAGCTTCTTTCTTCTTCATAGGAAAGAAAGATGGTAAATTATGTCCCTGTCAAGATTATCAGAGATTAAACAAAAGAACCATTGCCAACAAATATCCCTTACCCCTCATTCCCAAATTAATCAATAAACTAAAAGGTGCCACAATCTTCACCAAACTTGATCTCCAATGGGGTTATAATAATGTACAAATTAAAGAAGGAGATGAACACAAAGCTGCTTTCATAGCTGACAGAAAACTATGGGAACCAACTGTAATGTTCTTTGGACTTCAGAACTCCCCAGCAATGTTCCAATCTATGATGAATGCCCTCTTTGATGACCTTATCACTGTGAAACATGTTGTTATCTATATGGATGACATCCTCATCTTTACAAATGATCTATCAGAACATCAGAAATTAGTTCATCAAGTCCTCCAACACCTTATCAATGAAGATCTATTTCTAAAACCA
Organism: Albatrellus ellisii; assembly: GCA_003314395.1. Lineage (NCBI taxonomy): Eukaryota > Fungi > Basidiomycota > Agaricomycetes > Russulales > Albatrellaceae > Albatrellus > Albatrellus ellisii. The sequence continues at coordinate 4,100 of QLPN01000733.1, forward strand.
GAAAAATGTTTCTCCAAGAAGGAATCTAGGCATGATCATTTCCCATGATCAAGTTCACATGGACCCAGCTAAGTTATTGGCAATTACTAAATGGCCTATCCCAAAAAAGGTTAAAGATGTACAATCATTTTTAGGGTTTGGAAACTTCTATTGACACTTCATCAAGGACTTTGCTAAGAGCGGCCTATTGGACAGTCTTAGGGAATGTCTGTAATGATACCCCTGGTAACAAGGTAATGGATATGTGTTTGATATGCATAATAGATATTCCTGATGACGATAATAAATGGGATCAAGGAAATAGAGATGAAGATAATTCCACCAATGATTATATGAGGATCCAGAGTGATGAGTTTAAGATGTTTTTAGTGACGCTTAGAGTGACTTAGAGATCTTAGACTTTAGTTCTGTTTAGAGGGTGAAGCAAGTTTGTAGTGAGCTTAGGTCAAGCACAGTGTAGGAGAATCCCTAGATTGTGAAGTTGACAAGACTGGGGTTTAAGATCGCCAGTCTTTCAACTACTTATACAAAAATAGAGTCCTAAGTATAGTAAGGTTGTGCAGTAATGTGCAGTAATGCGCAGTGAGTCACATCCATTGTATAAGTAGTGTGGCTCAGCCACAAGTGCAAAATGAACATGAAATAAACAAAGCTAAATGAGAGTGAGAAAAGATAGTCCTTGCTAATTGTATAGTAATAGTCCTTAGCAAGTAAATGTTATAATAAATAAAGAAAGAGGAAAAAGGAAAAGATAAGTCTTTTTATAGTACTTGGAGCTAAGCTCACACTTAAGTATGTAAATACTTAAGTACTATAAAAAGAGAAAGGAAATTGAGTTCTTACTAAGTAAAGTGGAGCTAAGGTCACACTTGTAGTAATAATACTACACTTTACTAGTAAGAAAGATAAGGAAAACAAAAAACAAAAACAAAAAAAACATGTTACGAGGTGCCAAAGCAAGTGCCTTGTAACAGACTTTGCCAAAATGACCAAACCTCTTATGGAGTTAATGCATAAAGACCAACCATGGGAATGGAACAATGCCAGACAATCTGCTTTCAAACAATTAAAACATGCATTCACCACAACCCCTATCCTTCTAATACCTGACTTTGATGCCCATTTCAAACTAGAAACTGACGCCTCAGATTTTGATTACAGTGAAATATTGTCTCAACAAGGTCCAGATTCCCACTGGCACCCTGTTGCTTACCTATCAAAGCAGATGACTCTGCCAGAATGAAACTACATCATTTATGACAAAGAATTGCTTGCCATCATATGTGCCCTCGAAACCTGGCATCATTACCTTGAAGGAAGCCCTCATCCTGTGGACATCTGGTCTGATCACAAGAACCTTGAATACTTCTCCATGGCTAAACAATTTAATCAATGTCAAGCCTATTCCTTTCCCATTTCAACTTTTCAATTTCTCACCACCTGGGTGCCCTCAATAAAACCAATCATCTAACCAGGAGGCCAGACCATGAGGAGGGGGTAATTTTGGATAATTCTGACATTATGGTGCTAAATCCAAAAGTATTCTGCATTAACACCATGAGAAGACACCTGACACCCACATGATCAAAGAACATCAGACAACAAATCATAGAACAACTCAAATCAGACACATCATCCCAAGAGACATTCCAGAAAGTCAAGAACCTTGGACTGTGGAAATTAACCCAAGGCATCCAAGAATGGAATTATGAAGATGAACTTCTTCTTTTTCATGGAAAGATCTATGTCCCAAACAATAAAGAACTCCAAAAAGATGTTGTATGTATCCACCATGACTCTGCACCAGCCAGACACCTGGGATGATGGAAAACCTACAAACTCATCCAATGAGACTATTGGTGGCCAGGAATGTCTTTATTTGTCAAAGCTTACATAGAAGGATGCGCCACATGCCAATCAACCAAGAATAACACACATCCCACTAAAGCACCACTTATTCCCACTGAAACACCAAATGAGCCTTGGCAACACATCACCACTGACTTCATAACAGATCTTCCAGAAGTTAACAGATATGACTCTATCAACATTATTGTTGATTAATTCTCAAAAAGCCATTATCATTACACCATGCAAGAAGACTATCACTGCCTCAAAAATTGTGCAATTATTCTTAGATCATGCATGGAAATGGTTCAGCCTCCCAGACAAAATCATTTCTGATCGAGGACCCCAGTTTGCTTCCAAAGTCACACAAGAAATCTGGAAAGTGTTAGGAATTACTTACCTCAGCAATGTCAACTGCTTACCACCCACAATCTGATGGAGAAACCAAATGTGTCAATCAAGAAATAGAACAATATCTCCAAGCCCTCGGAGTTCAATCACTGACAAGCTGGCTTGAATTACTTCCATTTGCTGAGTTCTCACACAACAACTGCATACACTCCACCACATGTAGATTGCTGTTTGAAATCCTTATGGGATACAAACCCCAATTTACCATTAAACCAATTACCACACTCACACCAGAAGCAACAAATTGACTCCAACACATTCAAAACATATGAGAAGAAGTAACAGCCAGCCAGAAACTAACTGATCACATAACAGAAGAATCACATAATAAACATGGAACCACTTTCATCACATACAAAGAAGGTGACCAAGTATGGCTAGACAGAAAAAACCTCAAACTCCAATACCTGAAAGTGAAACTAGCCCTAAAATGGTTTGGACCCTTCCCTATCAAAGAAGTCCTCAGACCTGTCACCTACCAGCTTAAACTACCACTGAAGTGGAAGATTCATCCCATCTTTCACCTTTTGCTTCTTACACCATTCAAAGAAACACCCAAACATGGCCCCAATTATATGAAACCACCACCAGAAATAGTCAAAGGAAAAACAGAGTTTGAAGTGGAAATGATCATTGGCTCCAGAATACAGAACAATGGGTGACTCTAATACCACATCAAATGGAAGGGATATCCTGAATCAGACAACATGTGGGAACCACAAGGGAATTTGAGGAATGCACAACAAGAAATAAACAACTTCCACAAATGAAGGCCAAGCACACCTAGACCATTGCACAGCCTGGGAATAGACCTATTCACATTCTGAAATCACCTGACCACCCCCCTCACCCATACTTAAGGAAGTCGCTCAATGTCCAAAACTATTCATCACCCAACAATGTCTTCCCTTCCTGCCTCCTCTGTTCTCCCCCCCCCCCTATCCTCCTTCTCCCTCCTTGCATCCCCTTACCTGTGTGCATCCCCCCTCCCCTTCACTGAGGAGGATGCTTCCACCACTGCCACCCTTGTCACCCTCCACCTCTCTGACACCACAGCCCCACCTCCACCCCCACCCAGCCCCTTCTCCCTGGCCATGGGACTCCCTGCCCCTTGACCAATCCCCTGGGGCCCTCCTCCTCACTGGCCCTGCCCTGTCACCCCCTACCCCCCCCAGGTGACCTCCTCTCCCTACAAGCCAGACCTTTCTCTGGTTCTGCCCCCCTCACCTCACTGCCTCCCACTCAGCCTGCCCCCAGCACCCTCTTTGGAGGAGCACATCACTGATGCCCTGGCCTCCCTCCTGGGCCTCATTACTGCCCTCACCTCCCCAGTGGTCTCCTGGGGAAACCTCTCAGTGGGCTGGTGGCCCACCTCCCACCACTACATCGAGGTCTGGTCCTCCCCCTCATCCACCCCTGCCCCTGCCCCTCCAAGAGGGGCATGCTTCAAATGCAGCCAGCATGGCCACTACCAGGCCCAATGCCCCAACCCCCACCACCCCTGCCCCACCCCTTACTGCCACCCCACCCCCATCCACCACTCTGACCCCATGTACCTGGTGTGGTGCAACAAGAGCCAGTTCATCCAGGAGCACCATCTCCTGGCCCAGGAAACCCTCACCAAGGCCCATGAGGATGCCTACTACTGGGTACAGAGGGCTGCCACTGTCCCCCACACCTCCATCCCCCAATGCCCCTGGTTCTTCAATGGGGGCATGCCTAATGGCTTTGTCCCAGCCAGGGACACCCTCCCATACCCAGAAATAGTTGAAAGACTGGTGGTCTTAAACCCCAGTCTTGTCAACTTCGCAATCTAGGGATTCTCCTAAATACTGCGCTTGACCTAAGCTCATTACAACCTCCTTTCGCTCCCTCAGAACTAAGTCTAAGAACTCTAAACCACTAAACGTCGTTAAAAGACATCTTACACTCATCAATCTGGATCCTCGTATCATTATCGGTGGACTTATCCTCATAACTATCTCGTTGATTCCATTCTTCATTGTCGTCAGGGACCTCTATTACGTGCACCAAACTCAGATCCAAACCTTGGTTACCAGGAGTAACATTATAGACTTTCCCTAAGACCGTCCAATAGGCCGCTCTTAGCACTCGTCACTCTGGATCCTCATATAGTCATCAGCAGTATTATCCTCATCACTATCTCATTGATCCCTCTCTTCATCGTCATCAGGAACAGTTACTATGCTTATCAAATGCATATCCATTACCTTGTTACTAGGGGTATTGTTATGGCAGACATTCCCTAAGACCATCCAATAGGCTGCTCTTAGCAATATATGCATTAAGTATGTGGGAGTTGGTTGAATGAAATGCAAAAATCTCTAACATTTAGCAGATCAGGAACTGTCATCTACTCATCACTTAGACTCAGAAACCATGGATCTTGGTACAGCCTTACAAGCAACTCTACAACCTCCATCTGTAGCATTTGCACAAATGGAACAAGACCAGGATCAACTGAGTTTCTTGGAGATGATGAAGATGGTTATGGATCAGCAGAGAATGATCCAGCAGCAGCAGCAAGTGATAATGACCCTAATGAATTGTTTGTCAAGACAAGACAGTGCATATTTGAATTCAGGGCTAGGAATAGAACCAACTCCATTTGATGGAGATAAAAAGAAATTCCAATTATGTTTGGATCAAATTTATCTCCTCCTTTTAGCACATCCAGAATACAAAGATGATGACAAAATCATAGTGATGTTGTCATATATCATGGGAGGATATGCTGAAGAATGGAGAAAAGGAATACTGCAACAGATCAAAGCTCATAGGGTTGAACCATTATGATATGATGAACCATTTGCTGACATTGATGGTCTGGGCAGTGTAGGGATGAAGGGGTGCATTGAAAGAGTCTGATATAAAGGTAGGTGGTAAGTCTGTGAAAGATTGTATTCCAGAGAGAATTGAGGGTGGATGTGGAGCATGAGGTGTTTCAGATTCATCAGATGAGGTAAGATCAGGAAGTGGTGAGGAATCATGAAGAGTACATAAAGGGGAGGGTGAAGGAGTGTGATAAGAAGGAGAATATGAATGATAAGAGAGATCAGGGGATGGAATGTGGTCCTAAGTCAATGTCTTCTCCGTCTCATGGTGATGGAGTTTCAACCAATTGCCCATTTCACTCCATAGGGGTACCACTGGTTCCACTAAAGCTTCTAAAACAGCCCTTTGTCATGCAAGACATATTTGTCTTTGCTCGTTTAAGGTGGCTGCTTCAGCTTTATCTGATTGTTCATCAGGGGAAGGGGGAAGTGGGAGGTGAATAGGATTGGAGGAGGAATACAGGTGTTTGTGAACACAAATATGGTTGATGGCTTCTATTGCACAAATGACTTGGATTTGTTGTGCCACAGTGGATAGCTTTTGAAATGTGGTGACTGATCCTCATCAATCCAGCAGGATACCTCTCTTGATGGGCATAAAGGTGGTGATAGGTCAAGCACCTGGTAGTTCTAGGAACATGTTGTGGAAGGTTTGAATGTGTTTGGGGGAGAGTGCATCTGCAAGGTGAGCAAGGATAGGGTAAGACATATTGGGGAGTCTGAGGTGAATTGGATAGGTGGGGATGAGTAAAAATGAGGAAAATCACCCCCATTTTTATAGGGTCAATGCCTCTATTGACAAGGGGGTAAACAAATGGTGAGTGGTTGAGGTACATGGGGAAAACATCAGTGGAAATTGGTGACAAGTTGTTTGGTATGGGTGAGTTGGAAGGCAGGAAGCCATTTGTCATTGGAAGCAGGGAAGTGTTTCCAATGCATAAGGTATTGGAGTGTGGAGTGGAAGAAATGGGAATTAAGGATGGAATCAACCTCATGGTGAGGTTCACTGTCAATGAGGTCAGGTAGGGGTGGAGTAGTGGAAGGGCCATAAGCTGACATCTCACTATAAGAATGGGACTAGGATTGGTAAGTGGTCCCACATTAGGGAAAAATGGTGTGTAATGAGGTTGACATGTGGTTCAGATAGCAGCACTACAAAGACTGTCCTCCCCTGGTGTGGCAGCACAGCATGCATGTGGTGACATGGCATGCACATGGCAGTGTGGTGTAGCATGCCAGCATGGTGCTGCACAGCAGTGTGTCCTGGCTTTTTTGCAACCACCCACACTGCTGCTCACTACCACCATGCTGCATGTACTGGCTGCTCACCAGCTTCATCATGCCTGAGCCTCTACCACCACACTGCATGCACCTGGCTGCTCAACATTATCATCACACCTGACCATGCTGCATGTGTTGGCTGCTTATCTTTTTTATTATAAGAAAAAACAAATTGCATACTGGAGCTGACCCAATATGCTATCCCAACAGACTATATGGCCCTGCAGCCACACACACTCCCTCCCATGCTGCCACTGTACCAGCACAGTGCAGCAGCCTGCTGTCAGGACACATTTATTTTTCTTATCAATTTACAATCTTATTTGATCTGTACTATATATCTTTTGCAATATATCACGACTCATGTGATAAATGCAGGTCATGTGCAGAGAGGGAACTGGAAGAGTTCTTATTGATGACTATGATCCCATGGTCTACTTATAGTAAGTATTGTAGGGCACAGACCATCACAATATGGACAATGAAAGTGTGTAAGTGTGTGTACAGTACTTTGTATGTATGTATGTATGTATGTATGTATGTATGTATGTATGTATGTATGTATGTATGTATGTATGTATGTATGTATGTAATGATCAAAATAGGAAGGTGGAGCTTAGTAAGCTATAAATGCATCAACATCATGTTCCATTCATCATTGGGCCACTTACTGTACATATATGACTATATTTCCCACACATACTTATGAAGCTTCTCACAGATGCTGTGCATCTTACTTGTATATGCTGACCCTATAGTGACAGCACATGGTCTGTGCACTGACTCCTTTACTATATATACTATAGGCCTCTAGCATGTATTCTCTAGCTTAATACATCTGGGATATCTGCCTATCAGCATGATCTCATCTTAAGTGTTAGCCCTCTTCCTTCCTCCTCTCTCAGTTGTGACCTTGCTGTTTGGCATATGCCTCACACCTGCTGGCTCACTGCCTGTGTCCACTCAAGATGACACAGGCCATTGGCATGTATTCTCTCACACAGACTTTCCCTTACTTACCTACCTCCCACCTGCCTGCACCTCAGGATGCTGCACCCACATATGTGCCCATGGCCACTGCCTCCCCACCTGCACTGCTGCTGTACTGACAGTGGGTGGCTACCACTGTATGTAATTCTTTTTTTTGCTGCTAAGCACATGCTCCACACCTGCCCCATCCATACCCATGCTTGCACACCACCACCACCACCACCACATACATGTACTAGGTGGGGTGAAAATGAAACCTACCATCCTGCCAACACTGCTGCAGCAGGTCTTGCCATCACACAAGCTGTTGAGTGAATTCAATGTCCCACCTGCATCCCCACATTGCCACTGTGTCAACAGTGTGCAGCCATCCACCCACCCACACCACCACTGTATGAATAGTGTGGCCACCACCTTGCACATGCCACCACTATGTGGGCAGATGCACTCAGCACACCACTCAAGGTGCTAAGAGTGGCCTATTGGACAGTCTTAGGGAACATTTGTGATAACTATACCCCTGGTAACAAGGTAGTTGGTATATATTTGATATGTGTAGTAAATATTCCTGATGATGAAGAGAGGGATCAACAAGATAGTGATGAGGATGATACCACCAATGACTAAATGAGGATCCATGGTGATGATTTTAGGATGTGTGAGGCTGATGTTTGCCAGCAAGGTCACACAATGTAAAAGAGAGGGAAAATGGCTAACACCAGGGATGAGATCACACTTAAGCAAACAGATATCCCAGATGTATTCAGCTGGAGAGTAAATACAATACAAGTACTCTATATATACTAAAGGGAACCTGCACACAGACCATGTATGTACTGTAGGGCAGGTATATCATAAAGGAATGCACAGCATTCCTGTGAATGATCAATAAGTGACTTGCACAGCATCTGTGAGAGGCTTTGTAAGTGACTGTGAGAATATGTGTCATATCTGTATAGTAAGCAGTCCAATGATGAATGATGAATGAGCCATGATAATCATGATAAGATCTACTAATGATCTGATAGTATATCTTATGTAGATCTTCAGCAATAAGCATCAAAGAAATTGTAAAATGAAGAGAAAAATAAGTATGTCCTGACAGGATGTCTTAATGATGCTAAATGTGACTAAGAGATCTTAGACTTAGTTCTTAAGAATGAAGTGAGGTGAGGGCAAGCTTAGATCAAGCACAGTGTGGGAGAATCCCTAAATTGTGAAATTGACAAGACTGGGGTTTAAGACTGCCAGGCTTGTCCCTATTTATACAAAACAGAGCATTCTAAAGATAGCACAAGTAAATAAGGTTCACTGATTAACAATGATTGTGCAGCAATCAACAAGATCATGTGACCAAGTTGCATCCATAGTGAGCTAAAGTAAATGTAGCCACAAGTGTCAAATAAACAAGAGATAAACAAAGGTAAATAGAGATGAGATAGGATGAGTCCTTGCTAATTGTATAGTGATAGTCCCTAGCAAGTGAATGTAAATAAATAAATAAAGATAAAAAAGATAAAGAAGCTTTATAGTACTTGGAGTAAAACTCACAGCACAGTATGTAAATACTGTAGTACTATAAAGAAGATAGAGTCATTACTATAAGTTGGAGCCCAGCTCAACAACTGTAGTTAATACTACACCTATAGTACATAAGATAAAGAAAAAGAAAAAGGAAAGAAAAACAAGTCTGTTAAGAGGTGCCTAAGCAAGTGCCTCATAACACAAGGTGCTGCCCCCAGGAAGACACTTGGGTGTGTGCTCTTTTCTTGCACTCCTGTCTGCTTACTGACACCTGCACACCCACATCACTGCTGTATGAACAGCACATGGCCATGTTGCTGTGTCAACAGCATGTGGCCCCCTACCCACCTGCATCACTGTACAAAGAGTATGGCCACTGCTCCTCACCCAAGCCACCACTTTGCAGACCTCTGCACATTCCTCCTGCACACACACACTGCACTGCACACACCTGGCTTGTGCTCAGAAAGCTGCACTGGTGCATGCTGGCAGATGAATGTCATGCCCTCTTTTTCTTTTCTTTCATTCATCCTCAACTTGCATAGAAAGCCTCAGCTTCCCTACAACAGAACTATCAATTATATTCAACTTTGTGCCTATTATTCATCCACTTCTGTTTACATCTATCATTCTTTCCTTTTATTCTCTGTTGCAATATATATATAACTGTAGTCATTTCCTATTAGTTGATGTTGCAATGCAACAAGTATTTGTTCTATCTTGACATTTTGCAAACCTCTTGGTGGGTTCTGTTGATACCATTGTCTTAAACAATGACATGCTGGGCAGAACATTCAGGCTATGTTTTTTCTGTATTGAATCATGATACTATATCCATGAGTATCCAAGTAGGCTGGGTACTTTAGCTGTACAATCATGGTCTTTGATTGTTATGCATCTACACTTAAATGCTTTGGCAATGTTGATTACCATATTTTCTCTTTTATTTTCTGACAATCATCTCTTTCATGGGTGCAGAATTCCTGGGTTGATGGACAGGGACATGTATGAGTAATGATCATTGTCAGTACAATGTACCTACACAGGCTTTGCCAATGGGTACTAGTGTAAAAACCTGTTGCATTGCAACATTGAGTTATAAAGCATCATCTGTGATTGTATACATAGGTCATTGCAACAGAAAATAGAAGGAAACAATGCTCTACCCATTTACAGATAAAGGAGTAATAGGATGTCATCTGTGACAGTATCCATAGTTGTGCTAAGAGCGGCCTATTGGACAGTCTTAAGGAAGGTCTATATTGATACTCCTGGTAACAATGACGATTCAAGGATCCAGAGTGATGAGATGTAGGATATTTTAGCGATGCCTTTGTAGTGTGACTTAGAGATCTTAGATTTAGTTCTTTGAGTGAAAGTGAGCTTAGATCGAGCGTAGATCAAGTGCAGTGTAGGAGAATCTCTAGATTGTGAAGTTGACAAGACTGGGGTTTAAGACTGCCAGTCTGTCAACCATTTATACAAAACTGGAGATCTAAGTATAGTAAGGTTGCGCAGTATTGCACAGTAAGTAAACAATAATGCACAGTAAAGCGCAGTAAGTACGTGTCCTTGTGATACTTGTGGCTCAGCCACAGGCATGAAACAAACTAGAGATAAACAGATGTAAATAGAGACGAGAAACAAGAGTCCTTGCTAATTGTATAGTAATAGTCCTTAGCAAGTAAATGTTATAATAAATAAAGAAAGATAAAGAGAAAAAGATAAGTCTTATATAGTACTTGGAGCTATGCTCACACTTAAGTATGTAAATACTTAAGTACTATAAAAGAGAAAAGAAAATGAGAAGTCCTTACTAAGTAAAGTGGAGCTAAGCTCACACTTGTAGTAATAATACTACACTTTACTATAGTAAGTAAGATAAAAGAAAAAGAAAAAAGAAAAAGAAACGCATTACAAGGTGCCAAAGCAAGTGGCTCATAACAAGTTGTAGCAACAGAGAATAAGCATATGCTGTTGCAATAGGGAATAAAATGAAACATTTCTCTATCTATTTACAGACCAATCCCAGTCCACAAACCAACACCAATTTCCAAACCAATAGACCAATCCCAATCACCTCCCCATCTGTCCTTCCACCATAAACCCTGTGCCACCACCTAGGAATGGAGAAAGTAGGTGAGCATAATACAACAGTGCAATTCAACAGTACAATTTACCAATGCAATACAGAAAACAATCTTGCCTGAACACCTCACTCCCTCCTTTGCTACTGCTTTTTCTACACCACACTAAATAAGAAAATGGTATGTAGTCTGTTAGCAACAAAACTCACCAAGGCCCTGGTAAAGTATTCTGTAAAACCTCAGGATATATCACATTCAAGGTTGATCCTCCCTGGGAACCCTGTTGCATTGCAGCATGGAGCAATAGGGCATCACCTGTGACAGTATACATAGGTTGTTACAACAGAAAACAATACCCTATCTATCTACAGACCAACTCCAATTTACAGACCAATCCCAACCTACAGATTAATTCCAATTGCCTCTCCAGCTATAAAGTAAAGCCTGTTGCATTGCAACATGTAGTGATAGGACATCATCTGTCAAAGTATACATAGGTTGTTGCAATAGAAAATAAAAGGAAATAGCACTCTATCTATCTACAGATCATGTACAATTGCCTCTCCAGCTATAAAGTCAAGACCTATCCTATTGCATTGCAACATTCCTCACCAATGTCCCTGTCTGATCCCTGTCCCTGCCCTGTCCCTATCCCTATCCCTATCCCTGTCCTTGTCCCTAGTGTAAAGACCTGTTGTGTTGCAACACCAAGTTATAGGGCATCACCTGTGAAAGTATATGTAGGTTATTGCAATAGAAAATAAAATGAAACAATACTCTATCTATCTATGGACCCAGTCCAATTTACAGACCAATTCCAATTGCCTCTCCAGCTGTAAAGTATAGACCTGTTGTGTTGCAACATTGACTGAATAAGACATAATCAAATATTTATCTGTGTCATTATACATAAGTTGCAACAGACCTTGTCAATGTCCCTATCCTGTCCCCATCCCTGTTGATTATCACTGGCTATCAGCCATGAAAACTCATACCCATACCCATACTCATACCCATACCCAGGCATACCTATTGGCAAAGCCTATGTATGTGTATTGTACTGACAATGATCACTACTCATCCATGTCCCTGTCCATCAACCCAGGAACTCTGCACCTGTGAAAGAGATGATTGTCAGAAAATAAAAGAGAAAATATGGTAATCAACATTGCCAAAGCATTTAAGTGTAGATGCATAATAATAGAAGACCAACATGATTCTACAGCTAAAGTACCCAGCCTACTTGCAGGCACAACGATATTCATGGATATAGTATCATGGTTCAATACAGAAAGAGCATAGCCTGAAGATTCTGCCCAACACATTATTGTTATTTTTCAAAAAGATGGTATGAACAGAACCCACCAAGAGGTTTGCAAAATGTCAAGATAGAACAAATACTTGTTGTATTGCAACATCAACTAATAAGACATGACTACAGTTATATATATATTGCAACAGAGAATAAAAGGAAAGAATGATAGATGTAAGCAGAAGTGGATGAACAATATGATAAACACAGGCCATAAGCGCAAATGGAACTGGAATAGTTCTTATTGTTATGTGATGACACTACAGTCTACTTATAGTATCTACTGTAGTGCACAAACCATAGTCTATATGAAGGTTGGATGTGTGTATCCATGTATGTGCGAGTTGAAGTATGTGTACAGTAGCAAGATGAAAAAGGAAGGAGTAGGTTAGTAGGCAAGAGACATCAACACCCCCCCTTACTGGGAATACACTCAACGAGACCAATGTTAGAGTGGTGAGAAGCAAAAAGAGGAAGAGGAAGCGACTTAGTAAGAACATCTGCAACAACATGAGAGGAAGGAAGGCGATGAACAGAAATGGATTTAGAAGAAATACAATCACAAATATAGTGGTGTCGTATGTCAATGTGTTTCATTCCTCGAGTAACCACAGGGTTCGTGGCTATGTCGATGGCCCCTTTGTTATCTCCATATAACAGCAGCAAGGAAGGAAAACCAAAACCTATTTCACACAAGAGGGAGCGCAGCCACATCCCTTGAGTGGCAGTTTGTGAGAGGGACATGTATTTGGCTTCCGTGGAGGACAGGGATACTGTGTGCTGCTTTCGTGATGACCATGCGACTGCTCCTCCTCCAAGCAGGAAAATGTACATGCCAATGGATTTCCTATCATCCTTGTCTGCCACCCAGTCAGAGTCCAAGTATCCCACAATCCCAGTGTCATCACTGCCGCCGTAGCACAGGTGGTGGTGGATGGTACCTTTCAGGTAACGAAGGACATGACATCCTAGAGTGAGATGCAGAGGGAGGGGATTGGACAAGAACTGGGAGAGTTTCATGACGGTGAAGGCGATGTCTGGGTGTGATACAATGGCAGCATATAGGAGGGATCCAATCAGTTGCTGGTACTCCAAACGAAGGGAGTGGTCAGCAGTGTAGTCACTGTCTGCTTTCATGGGGGTAGACCCAGGAGGCAAAGGAGTGAGGGTCATGTTACAGTCTTCAAGGTGAAAACAGTCAAGGAGATCACCAATGTAAGCTTCTTGGTCAATTTCCAGTGAGTGATTAGTTCTATCTCAAGTGATGTGTAGGCCAAGATAGGATTTGATTTCACCTAAGTCAGTCATCTGGAAGAGTGTTTGGAGCTGTTTCTTGCATGCTTCTACTTCAGCCAAGGAGCCTCTGAGAATGGTGATGTCATCAACATAGAGAACGATAATGAGTGGTTTGGAGGAAGAGGTGGAGACATAAATGCCTGAGTTGGAGTAGGTGCACATGAAGGATAAGCTGAGCAACAACCCATGCATCTTGTGGTGCCATTGTTGTGATGCTTGCTTCAGACCATAAATCACTTTTGAAAGCTGACAGACCTTTCCTTTGGATCCTGGTGTGATGAAGCCTTGGGGTTGCTCCATGTAAATTTCTTCATCTAAGTCCCCATTGAGAAAGGCTGACTTGACATCCATGGAATGTATTTCCCAGTCTTCTAGTGTGGCTATGCCTAGGAGAGTGTGTAGGGATTCAAAATGAGCTACTGGAGAGAAAGTCTTGTTATAGTCTACTCCATGGATCTGGGTAAACCCTTTCACAACAAGGTGGGCTTTATACCTCCCATCCACTTTGTGTTTGAAGACCCATTTGTTGCCAACAATGTTATGGCCTGGTGGAGGGTTGACTAAGTCCCATGTCTGAAGTTCATTGAGTGAGGAGAGCTCCTCATTGCAGGCTGCTTGCCATGCATCTGAGTCGGGGCCAGATAGGGCTTGCTTCACAGTTAGAGGGTCACATGACAGGGCATGAGAAAGTATAGCTGACACAGAGGGCATGCCGTGAGGAGTGGTGAAAACATTGTCATCATCTGACTGCCCCCCCTCACTGAGGATGTTGACAAACTTGTGGGGCCCATATGTGCTGTCATGAAAATGAGCTGGCCAACAGGCGACATGCTGCGAACAACAGGGAATGGGGTAGTCATCAGCAACAAGGTGGACAGGTGGTTGCTGGCAACTCAGTGACGGCTCAGAAGGCCTGTGCCAGGGCAGGGAATCAGGAGGCCCAAGGTCATGTGCCTGCCACTCAGACCGCCAAGCATGAACACGGGGAGGTGGAGAGGTGGGCAGTGCCACATGAGGAGGCATAACCAGTGCCTTGTCAGTGGGGTCAGAAATGGGCACAGGAGGCACAAGGGGAGGCTCCACCAGAGCAGGGACATCAACCACAGCAGGTGTGTCATCAAGGTCATCATCCCCATCTTTGTTGGAGTCAGTACCATCAGAAGCATCATCATCAGAACCAGACACGTCGGAATCGGCGTCATCAGTCGATGGGGAAGGAGGGGCCAGAAAAACATTGAGGACAGTAGGCACAGAGGTGGCATCAAGAGCTGGGAAGATGGCTTCCTTGAAGACAGCATCTCTGCTGATGACGCAGCAGGAAGACAATTTGCCCCAGAAGACCCACCCCTTGGTGCTGGCCTTGTACCCAACGAAGGTGAGAGGTTGAGCCTTGGGGCCAAGCTTGGTGCACTGATGAGCTGGAAACTGGACCCAGGCTTTGCAACCAAAAATGTGTAGATGTGAGACATCCAGGGACAAGGGAGTAGGTGACCAAAGGGACTGAGGGGTGTCCCAGCACAAGCACTGCGATGGTGAGAGATTGTAAGTGTGGACAGTGGTATGTACAGCATATTCCCAGAAGCCTGGAGACAAACCAGCATGGTGGAGGAGACTGAGTGCATGGTCCAGAATGGACCAATTCCAGTGCTTGGCCCTCCCATTCTGCTGCAGAGAATATGGAACTGTGAGTTGGTGCTTGATACCACAGTTGCGCAGGAGGGTGGAAACAGAGGTGGCTAGGTATTCCCCTCCACGATCAGTATGCAGAGAGGTGGGCCACTGCCCAAAAAGCATCTTGATGTGGGCAAGGTAATGGTCAAGAGCCTCCGAGAATTGGTCCTTCCACTGGAGGAAGTAAACCATACCAAAGCCCAAGTAGTTGTCAAGGAAGGTAGCGAAATACAGGTAGTGGGAGCCCAGGGAGGCCATGCCAATGGGACCAATGAGATTGGAGTGGACCAGACCAATGCAAGCCATGGCACATGAGTGAGATACCTGGAAGGGTGAGTGAGGAAATTTGCCTAGTAAACACCCAGGACAAGGAGAAGAGGCAGCGGAGAGCACAGGTGGAGTGAAGCCAGACAGTTGGGACGGTCAAATGTGACAGACTACTTCCCCAGAGAGATGCCCTAGATGTTCATGCCAAAGATGGAGAGAGGGTGTGACATGGCATGAAGTGAGGGGGCAGGAGACAACGACACCCAGTAAGTTCCTTTGTTGAGGAATCCAGAGCTGAATACTTGTCTGTCCTTAGTGATTTCACAACTTTTGTTAAAGTAAGTGATGTGAAAACCAAGGGCATCCAGTTTGCTGACAGAGACAAAGTGACTGGAGGCACTGAGGACATGCAACACCCCTGATAGAGAGAGGCATACTTGTGTGCCATCTGGGAGCTCTTGCTGTCATGCACAAGCACCTTGGCCAAGACAGGGAATCAGGGATCCATTTCCAACCACAACAGATTGTAGAGACACATTGGTGTAGGAATCAAAGTCCTCCCTATGAGGCGAGATGTGGTCAGTACATCCAGAGTCAAGCTGTGAGGCCAACGTTTGCCAGCAAGGTCACACAATGTACAAGGAGAGGGAAAGGGCTAACAAGAGGGATGAGATCACACTTATGCAAACAGATATCCCAGATGTATTCAGCTGAAGAGTAAGTATGATACAGCTGAAGTATATATACTAAAGAAAGCCTGCGCACAGACCATATATGTACTCTAGGGCAGGTGTATCATAAAGGAATGTGCAGCATTCCTGTGAACAATCAATAAGCGACTTGCACAGCATCAGTAAGGATGTGCAGCATCTGTGAGAAGCTCTGTAAGCAACTGTGAGAATATGTGTCATATGTGTATAGTAAGTGGTCCGATAATGAATGATGAATGAGTCATATATAATCGCGATAAGATCTCATATGATCTGATAAGATATCTTATGTAGATCTTGAGCAATAAGAATGAAAGAAATCATAAAATGTAAAGAAAAATAAATGTGTCCTGACACAAGCATCCACAGCCCACGCCCCTCATAGTAGCAAGCATCGAATTCAGCAGAAACAGGCACAGCAGACATGGTGTTTACAGAGCTAGGTATGTCAGTCCCTATTCCTTTGTCCTTGTCTTTATCCCACTTATCTAGATGGGCTTTGACATTGGCCAGGATCCCATGGAGTGTCCAGCAGGTATCCACCATGTGGTTGTGTCGTTTACAGTGGGTGCAAAAGGAGGTGTTGTGACATCCAGGGGCACTGTGTCCAGGTGTGAATGCTGCAAGTGCAGACTGAGGCTTTGTACACACTTCTTCGTCCAAGATATGGCTGCAGATGTTGCCAATGGCAAGGTGGGCGAGATCTGAGGATGCAAGAAGAGCAGAGGAGAAAGAGCTCCATGATGGTGGTAGCATGTGTAGAAGGAGGAAGCACATATTCTGTTCACTGACTTCTACTCCTGAGGCAACAAGCCAATCTTGGGCAATGATGAGGGCGTCGATTTGTGGAGTAAGAGGTGTGTTGATGTCAAACTTGCTGGTGAAGAGAGCTTGGAAGTCAACAAAGGTGGCAATAACTGTCTGTTTCCCATATACCTCTTTGAGCCTGTCCCAGGTGTGCCACACAGTCATAGAGCCACTGGCTACCATGGCTGCTGGTTGTGGTCCACAGTGCATGGAGATGACAGCTTTCATGACATCATTGTCATGGTTCCAGGTCTCAATCTGGTTGGTGTTGGTGATAGTGATGATGGGAAGACCTCCCTCAATGTCTTCAGTGGATGTGATGGGGACAATAGGTGCTTTTGAGATAGTGTACCAGATTCCCATGATGATGAGGGCAGACTTGATGATGTTCACCCATTGCTTATAGTTGTCGGTGCCTTCCAGAGTGATGTTGATTTTGGGAATGGAAGCAGCATGTGAGGGAGTTGTGAGTTGTGAGAAGATGATAGCAAGCACAAGATAAGTGTGTGAGTGGAGGAAGGTAAAGACGAGTATGGCAGTGAGTAGGAGAGAGACACATATAGCCCAGGCAGGGCCCATAACCTGATAAACACAGGCCATAAGTGCAAATGGAACTGGAATAGTTCTTATTGTTATGTGATGACACTACAGTCTACTTATAGTATCTACTGTAGTGCATGGACCATAGTCTATACAAAGGTCAGATGTGTGTATCCATGTATGTGCGAGTTGAAGTACATGTACAGTAGCAAGACGAAAAAGGAAGGAGTAGGTTAGTAAGCAAGAGACATCAACACAATAGGCACAAAGCTGAATATAATTGATAGTTCTGTTGTAGGGAAGCTGAGGCTTTGTATATGAGTTGAGGATGAATGAAAGAAAAGAAAAAGAGGGCATGATGTTCATCTGCAAGTGCATGTGCAGGAGGAATGTGTGGCACACTGTGCAGCAGCAGCATGGGCAAAGTGGTGGCCACACTGTTCATATGGTGGTGGCACAGGCAGGTAGGGTCATGCACTGTTGACAGTGCCACATGGGCACATGGGTGGGTACAGAAGGAGGGATGTATCAATCACCTGCATCATCTTGAGTGGATGCAGGTAGCAAGCCAGCAAGTGGCTGTGCTGTGCTAGTATGGTGGTGGTGTGGTGCAGATGTGGGTGGGCAAGTAGGGGCCATGTGCTATTGATACAATGGCAATGTCAGCATGTGGGGAGGCACAGTGTGCCTCAGACATTGGAAAGAGATGCACCAATTGCCTGCATCATCTTGAGTGGACATGGGCAGGGTGGGGCAGGCAGGCACATTGCTGTGCTGTGCTGGTATGGCTGGTGTGGGTGAGGAGGTAGTAGCCATGCTGTATTGGCACAGCAGTGGTGTGGCCAGGGTGGTGGTAGCTGGGGTGGTGGTGGCCACATGCTGTCTGTACAGTGGTGACACAGGCATGCAGGTGGGAATAAGAAGAGGGACATACCAGTTTCCCATGTCATCTTGAGTGGACATGGGCAGCAAGCCAGCAAGCTGCCATGCCATGCTGGTATGGTGGCAGCATGCATGTGGGTGCAGGGTCCTGGTACAGCAGTGGCACAGAGGGCAGGTAGGGGCCTGCATGCTGTTGACAAAGTGGTGATGTGGGTGTGCAGGTCAGCACAGGAGGGGAGGTACATACCAATCCATGCAGGCAGTGAGCCAGAAACATGCCATGCTGTGCTGGTATGGTGGCAGTGTGGGTGTGCATGTGGGCACTGTGTCCTGATACAGTGGCAGCATGGGTGGCCAGGTGGTGGCCACCCATTATTAGTACCATGGTGGTCTGGGTGGGGTCATAGTGGCCATGTGCTGTTTGTACAGTGGTGGTGTGGGTGGGCATGGGCACAGATAGGGCAGGCACAGAGCATGTGCTCAGCAGCAAAAATGAAAAAAATACATACAGTGGTGGCATGGATGGGTACAGGGCTGCAGTGCACATGTGGGCAGGCAAGCAGGGGGCTGCATGCTGTTGACACAGCAGCAACATGGGCATGTGGCTGAGAGCAGTGCAGGCCTGCATGACCTTGTGTGCTGTGCAGTTGCCTGCTTGCCCATGCCCACCCACAGCACTGTGGCAGTGAACATCTCCATGGCTGCTATGAGACCAGAGTCTGCATATATCCTAAGGTGGGAGACTGGGTGCACTCAACTAAAGATCACTCAATAGAAGAGGAAATCCAGCCATAACTAGCTGGAGTATATTCACTATACTACAGCTATCTATATACTCTAAGAGAAGGCACATGGACCAGCGCCACTACTCTAGGGCAGACCGCTACAGTACAACTCGCAGTAAGTATGGTACCATGCCACTACCTCATGGTATGACCTCATAGGGCTAGAGTAAGTCTAGCCCCATCTAGACTACTAAAGGAATGTAAGTAGAAATGATTAGATGTAGATCAGATAAGATGAAGAAGATGATCTAATCTAATCATAAGCAAAGGAAAACAGTAAAGAAAGTAAAAAGAAATAAAAGGATAAATGTGTCATAAAATGGCACCTGACAGCTGCAAGTGACAGCATGGGGTTGAACATGTAGCACTGCAGTGCCTCAGACACTAGGCAATGCAGGCACAGTGTGAACATGAGGCACTGTGTGTGGCTGGGGTGCTGGCTGGATAGCTTCCTCATATACTGCCACTGCCACTGCCAACATAGCTGCAACACTGTATGTCAAGCATGCCACAGTGGATGTGCAGTACCAGGCTGTGTGCAGTGCACTGTTTGAACAGCAGTTGCACAGGCAGGTAGGGGGCCATGCACTATTGACACAGCAGCAATGTGGGTGCACAGGTGTCAGTAAGCAGAAAGGAATGCAAAAAAAAAAATGCAAAAAAAAAACATACAGTGGTAGCACCAACAGGTGGGAGGGCCATGGTTTGAGCTGCCCCATGACACTGCCACTCCCACTGCCACCATGACATGCACAGCCAGGGGCACTGCAGGCTCATGTGGCCTCATGAACTGTGCAGTTGCCAGCCAGTACCTCAGCCATGCAGTGCCTGTCAGGCATGCTGCAGTGGGGGTGCAGTACTGGGCCACACATGGCATGCTGGTTGGATGGCAGCCATGTGGGCAGGTAGGGGACCATGTGCTGTTGTGGTGGTGGTGTGGGCACATGGGTGGGCACAGGAGGATGGACATACCAATTGCCCATGTCCTCTGGGGTGGACATGGGCAGTGAACCAGCAAGCTGCTGCACTGTGCTGGTACAGTGGCAGCATGGGAGGGAGGGAGTTATAGTCTGTGGGGAGAGTAAATGAGTCAGCTCCTGTTTTTTGTTATAATAAAAAAGATAAGCAGCCTATGCAGCACATGGTGGTGGTGATGGCCACTACATGCAGCATAGGGGTCCAGGCTCAGGTGTGATGACAATGTTCAACAGCCAGCACATGCAGCATGTGGCAGTGGAGAGCAGCCAGTGCATGCAGTGTGGGGGTGAAGGCTAAGGTGTGATCAGCCAGCCTATGCAGCACATGGTGGTGGTAGGCAGCCAACACATGCAGTATAGGGCTCAGGTGCTATGGCCATGGTGAGCAGCCAGCACATGCAGCATGAGCAGTTGTAAAAAAGCCAGGATGCATGCCACACTGGCATGCTGCACCACACTGCTGTGTGCATGCTGCATTGCTCCATGCATGCCATGCTGCTGCATGTGGCATGCCACACCAGGGGACAACTTTTTGTAGCACCAATACCTCAACCACATGTCAACCTCCTCACTGTTGTTATTAAAGGTTCTTCACCAACTCTCTTCTTATTTTCTTATCTCGAGATTTCCAGACTTTGTGTTACATTTGATCATATCATTCTTTGTCCTGATCCATTTAAGTTCTAACTCCACACATACATAGTACACATGCTTATAGTTCAGACTCCACATTTATCTGTACTATAAAAGAGTTCTCAGTGGCACAGCTTCTTTCTTTAGTTGCTCATCTTAGACTCTAGTCCCCCACTTAGTGTGGTGTTTGTAGCTTCCCTTTGTTTAATCTCAGGTCACCTTCCATCGAAGTTTAACACTCACACCCTGTTTTTCCATAATATGGGACAGCTTACCAATCATAGTCCCATTATTATAGAGATGCCTGGGTATGGGTATGGGTATGGGTTTTCATGTGTGATAACCAGTGATGATCACTAGGGATGAGGACAGGGACAGGGCAGGGACAGGGACAGGACAGGGACATTGGTGAGGAATGTTGCAACTCATTTAACCATGTCTGCTTTAGTTAATGTTGCAATGCAATAGGATGGGTCTTTACTTTATAGCTGGAAAGGCAATTTGACTTGGTCTGTAGATAGATAGAGTACTATTTCCTTTTATTTTCTGTTGCAACAAGCTATGTATACTTTGACAGATGATGTCCTATTGCTCCATGCTGCAATGCAACAGGGTTCCCAGGGGGGATCAACCATGAATGTGATGTATCCTGAGGTTTTACAGAATATTTTACCAGGGCCTTGGTGAGTTTTGTTGATCACAGACTACATACCATTTTCTTATCTATTTAAGAATGGGAGCATGGTTGTTAGTTAAAAATTCCATGTAGTTTTTCTTGCTTACCTGTCAGGCTGTGTTTGTGCCTTACTTTTATTCCTTTATTTCCCTTTTGTTTCTTTACATTCTTTTATTGTTTATCTGATGATCTGATAAGATATCTTTACTTTTTTACATCTTATCTTATCATCTTATACTTACTGTTGTTCCTTGTCTGGATGTGCCCATGCTGTGCATGATGTCATACTTACTGCAGGTATTGTCTGGTTGACCTGCCCTTTAGTTACTGCACTGGTCCACATGCTTATAGCTAGAGTATATAGTACTCTAAAGTGCACATGGACCAGCACAGTAGACTAAGGGCAGGTCAGCCAGTACAAGACCACAGCATACATGATAGGGGGTGCACAGCACCCATGAGAACCAGCCCACCTAGAATGGCCTAGAGCCACAATGACAGTAAATGATATAAGATAAGATAAGATTATCTTATCTAATCAAGAGAAACAATAGAAGAAATGAAAAGTAAAAGAGATAATAAATGAGAGGTGCAAACATGCCTGACACACTGTGAGTTTTACACCAAGTACTATACAGCTTCTTTATCTATTATCTTTCTTTCTTTATCTACATTTACTTGCTAAGGACTATTACTATACAATTAGCAAGGACTCATCTTATCTCATCTCTGTTTATCTCTTGTTCATTTCACACTTATGGCTACAATTACTTTAGCTTACTATGGATGCAACTTAGTCACATGATCTTGTTGATTGCTGTGCAATCATTGTTGATCAGTGAACCTTATTTACATTTTCTATTCTTCAAACTCCAGTTTTGTATAAGTAGTTGAAATCCTGGCAGTCTTAAACCCCAGTCTTGTCAACTTCACAATCTAGGGATTCTCCTATACTGCACTTGGCCTAAGCTTGCTACAATCTCACTTCATTCTCTAAGAACTAAGTCTAAGATCTCTAAGTCACTCTAAGTGTTGCTAAGACATCCTAAACTCATCACTCTGGATCCTCATTTAGTCATCAGTGGTATCATCCTCATCATTATCTCATTGATCACACTCTTCATCATCATCAGGAACATTTATTACACTTATCAAGTGCATACCAACTACCTTATTACCAGGGGTATAGTTATCGCAAACTTTCCCTAAGACCATCCAGTAGGCCACTCTTAGCACATAACCTGTTGAGAGCAGGCCATGCACAAGAGTGTCAGACTCCTATCACTGACCTAATTCCCTGCTGTTATTATTTCTTTTCTTTTACTTTCTTTTATGTTTTACTTTTGATATGATTAGATTAGATCATCTTATCTTTCATCTTATCTTATCTACATCTAATCCTCTATCTAATCACAGTCCTGACTGCCTCATGGGAGGTGGTTCTCACAGATGCTGCACATCTGTCAGCCTGTTCTCAGGCCTGCTGCGCTTTCTACTTACTTAACCTACCCTAGAGTACTGTGCCTGGTCTGTGCACACATTCCAGTACTATAAGTAGTTGCTGTAGTTAGTGAATAGACCCCAGCTTGTTACAGCTGGTTCCACCCCTTCTTCTATGGCTGAGACCCCTCACCCCTTGGCTTAGATCCAAGGCAGCTCCCATTAAGTCCTCTTAAGGAGGCAGGCATAAGTCAGGATTGTGAGGCATTCACTATGATGTCTGTTGTAGGTTTGTTGGTCCTGACAAAGAGGAACTAAGATAATAGTTCTTATTTTGTATGGTACACCTCTTGTATCTATATATACAAAATGGAGTAGTGGCTGTAAGTGTGTCACAGTAACAAGTCTGTAAGTAGAAAGAATGTCATATGACAACAAAAGGTAAGTGTGTATGGAGGGGACTGAGATATCAGGGTCTTTGGCTCCAGAGGTTTCCAGGAACTGCTGAGTTCCTGTGACCTACCAAGTGTTATTTCCTGTATATTCAACAGGTAAGTTCCTAAGGAGAATGAGATCCCACTGTTTGCTATAGCAGAACTCCAGGAGTAAAGGGTTTGGGACTGGGGGAGTCAGGGTTAGTTTGGGTCAGAGTAAAGGAGTTTGACCTAGTGTTAGGGTTTACCACATGGAGCAGCCAAACACCTTCAGACCTCTGAGGCAAATGCAACAAGGATGAGGAAGAGTTCCTCCATGGATTTTCAAGATGCTCCGTCAAAACTTGCCTCCCACGAATTCATCGCCGTCGTCCTCGCTGGCTTTGGAAAAGAGTGCGCTGCTCATCGCGTTTTGTCTGACGTCTGACTCTGACCGGCCTTTCGAACTTGTTGAGATTATTTCCCCTCACGAGCGACCATGCTGATGAGCCATCCCCCAAGGCATTACTCCCCATCGCCAATCGACCTATGATAGATTATCTTCTCATCTGGCTGGATCAGTGTGGAATATCAGGTTCATCTTTCTAGTTGCAGTCATTATGTAGCTTTTCTGACTGTTCATAGACGTCCTACTCATCTGTCCCAACCCACACCGTGCTACCATCTCCCATCATATCCATTCGAACGCCTCATTATCTTATCCTTCTTTAAGCATCAATCTCCAGACCTTCGATGAGTCGCAAAGCGAACCTCAGGGCACTTGTGCGGCTCTGCGACACTTCTCTCATCTAATCCAGAAGGATTTCATTCTCCTCCCTTGTGACTTCATACCACCCTCTTCACTCCCCCTGTCTAAACTTTTGCACAAATTTCGGGTTGAGTCAGTGCTAGACGGCGCTATCATTACTTCCTGCTGGTTCCGACCTCACACATGGGACAAGGGGTCGGTGCCAGATGAATGGGGCTCCTCGAGCTCAACGCCCACTATAGCTTTGGAGCATCAATCCGGAACACTGCTACATGTAGATTCCCCGGATGATGTAGATCGGAACTCGTCAGAACTGGAGTTGAGACTATCATTGCTCTCGAAGTTCTCTTTCATCATCTATATTTGCTACCAATCAAGCTAACAAACGTGCCCTAGGTATCAACGGGTCAGGTTGACTAGCAAGTACCAAGATTCACATATCTATATCTGTAAAAACCTGGTGCTTGTGTTGCTCCAATGCAAGCTTACTTTCGATTCATTTCGGGAGGACTTCCTACCTTGGGTCTGCAAACTGCAGTATCAGCGCATCAAGAGGAATAAGTACCGTTCAGGTGTGCCTTGGCCTTGTTCGTGTTTACATTGCGCTAACAATTTTACCAGTCGTTCGGTCAGCGTTCAGTACATTGCAAGCCTTAGCGTTGAATCATTCAACCTTGAACAATGTTTCGCCTCATGTCCAGGACTTCTTGAATCCACATCCTCAAACGGATTCTCCCCCACAGACATCAGCGTCGTTATCTGCTCCTTCTTCACCAACTGAAGATGGAGTTGATCACACCCAACTTGCAAGTCTTCGCATTGGGCTTGTCCTACATGACGCAGATTCCGCAGGACGATCGAATAGCCTTCCTGCAATGCTGGAATTAAACCGTCGAGTAAATACAACGCTCTGGCTGTTCGTCAATGACTGACATGCTTCATTCCCTCGTGTAGTTTCTGAGCCAGACTTCATATGAACTACCGACTGATCCAAAGGACCGCGCGCTGATCGATCCTAAGTCACAGATATCTACTAACTCTATGATTGGTGGTTCAACCCGCGTTGGGGAGAGAGCTATTATCAAGCACTCGGTAATTGGGAAGCACTGCGTCATTGGCCGGCTGGCTAAAGTCGTTGGTTGTGTGCTGCTCGACCACTGCATTGTCGGTGATGGGTACGGTTACTAACCCTCCTAGCTTTCACAATCTAATGTTAACAAAACTCTTAGAGCAAAACTGGATGGGTGTTTACTAGGAACGAATACCAAAGTTGGCGAGAAAGCTGAGCTGGCGCGTTGCGTCGTTCAAGCGAGGTATGATGTTGACGCAGGCTGTGAGTTCAACTATCAGGATTCTTCACACGTATTCATGGGAACATTACAGCGATACTCAGGAACGAGAAACTCGAGTTGTCCGATTGGGCAGCTGCATCCCGGGACCAGTCTGAATCGGACGGGGCTAAGGACTAGCATATGTAACCCGGGAGGCAACGCGTGGGTATTTTACCCGCGTGGTTGTGTGTATGTCACATATTATCATGTTACTTACAGCGATTTGTGGAATCGAAACTTTACGAATCACTAAATCAGAACAACTATCTTCTGGTTAGGTCAGCAACGGAGTAGTGAATATTCACTCTAGTGGACTACGAAAGCTCTTAGCCAGGTTCGGTACCTCGGCGGTGCTTTGCTGATGCTCTCTTCTCGCCCACATGTCTCCCCAGAACGCAAGGGCACACCATCACCTCCCTCGACTCGAAGCCCTCCGTTTATCTCCCTGACTACGCATATATACGTATGAGAAGACGAAAGCCTCATAATTGTGAAGAAGCGCCACAATTCAGCGGAAACCAAGGAGATTACAACCACACCAAGTTCACGAAGGAAGCATTGATGAAACACGGAGAAGATAAAGTTGCCGGCAAAGTCAACAAGAAAAAGGGGTACCACTTGCAAGTCTATTCCCCCCTCGTGCTTCAGGTTCGTAATAAACCTAAGTGCGCGGCGCGTGGGAAGACGCACACCTTCGCTCCTCAGAGAACAGCGTGCCATCCCCACACGCAACACCTGCCACCTGACCCACCAACTCCCTATAAGGCAGGTACATCTGGGGCCGGACCCGACAGGGGCGATCCGCAGCCAGACCGAACCGGACCCCGCCTCACAGTTCACCCGCTCCCCCCGCGGGCCGGGAAACGCTCTCGCCCTCACACAGCCACTGCATGCGTTCATTCATCTTACATTCCCATGTATCCGGCATAACCATATGGTGAACGAGAGCAAACCCCAAAGATTCAATAGGTTAATGAAACCGTAAGATTGACACGGGGCTGATTTGGACTCATCGGAAGGCGATGCCGTTGAGGTCAATAACCACCCGGACTGGCTCGACTTTGTGAAAAGGAGACACTGAACTGTGAGAAGAGAAGAGTGACGTATTATACGGCTCTGTAACCAGTCATCAGTCCTGTGCCACTCTTCTCTCATAATGTGACCCAAGCTCAATCTAGTGCCCATCCAAAGACTACCTAAGCTGTCTTTTCATTCTTCGCAGTCTCACCTATGAACATCAACATCTCTGGGTCAGGGTACTTTGGTACTAATGTGATTCATGTAGTATGCATAATCTGCTTGAGTGCTTGGGGTAGAGATTGCTTTGTATGAAAAAGCCGAGACATAGAGTGTTCGAAAGATGGCACTGTATGCCATGCCATCATATAAACAAATGCTCCGTAGCGGAGGAACAACTGTGGCTAAACCTTGTCAATATACATGGTGTAAGGTATCTTGGTGAAACCGATGACTCAGTAGGGGTGAGAGTGCATTGTTGTTCAGTCTTGTCTCTGGCTGGCTGTAAGGCTGTGTGGTTACTGTACTTGACATTTCAAACACCGACCCGGCGTGCCAAGCAAAGTGACTCGCGAAAGCTTCGGCAAGCATAAGCATAAGTTATGAAGAGCTTGTGAAACGTAATGCATTGGCTGACGACGAAGTGCCATATGGCAAGATAGTGCATATATCATATTGACAGCCCCTACAGCCACTAAAAACCCACCCCTGAATCTTATTTATCTCGTAGTAATTCCCCTTTCTGACTTCTGAAGAGGTAATTTTAACGAATTGACGATGTCAAAGAAATGTCTAAGAGGGGTATTTTTGGGCTGGGTCTGGTACGTAGGGAACAGGTGACTGGCGGTAACTCAGGGTAGCCAAGGGTGATCAGCACCATTGTCTTCTGCTGAGGCCAGCTACGGAGACTAAGGGAGGTGATTCAGGACTCGGTGAACTCGGTGAAGAGGCCAACTGGGCCGTCGGAGATAATCATGCGGGCCATACGAAGAAGGTGAACATCCTTGAGAGGGCTATTACTATGGGGTTTTCGCTCGCGTTACGGCTGGGGGGCTGCTCAATTCTCACGTCAAGCTTCAAGCTTCGACTTGAAGTAGCATCGGCACTGCAGTGGCGCCGACATGGACATGAGCACGCGAGAATTGAGCAGCCCCACTGAAACACAAAATGATAGGTCCTCGGCAATTCTCTTGCTTTTCCCAAAACTCAGTTGTTTGGACAAATAAATCTTGGTTTGGTAATTCTGTCAACAGTGTATTGTCTAGATTTGAATCTAGCACTAGTAACTTAGTGAATATAGTCGCATCAGCCACATCATAGCGAAGCGAGAAATGCTAAGGCTAGTAATAGCCAAAATCAGGAGTTGTTTGTTTAAGCAAATGAGCTTGAGACAATCGAGAGAATATTCAGGAACGAATATTGTTTTGTAAGAGCGAGTCTCCAAGAAGGCGGCAAATATTTAGTGGCGCAAAGGCGTGAACCGCGGGCACTAAAATGGAAACGTGATGGGAGTTGTCATTAGCGATGCGCTCAACACAAACGTGAGACGTAATACATAATGCCAGTGCATCACACCGCGAAAATGTCCTTCACGGACCTTATACTCCAGGACTAGCCACAGGATAGTAGCTCATCCCTCGTCGCCACGCTGAAACCATGAATAATGCAACACATCCTCTGCTCGCAGTAAACCTGGTACAATCCTCGATCCTATCCTCACCGGTATTATCCTAAAAACAGTCTCAAGCCGATAGATGGTGGAGTCCACGTTGACCCCCATTGCTTAAAGAACGAATCGACACGGGGATCTCGTCGCTTCTGTGGCCAAAAACCAGGAAGAACCACTGTAACAAATATTATGTGCAACCCTGCTTGTCTACCCGTTTCCCCTCCGCGTGCGGACGGAGTCGGGGATCACAGTAGTTGAGGGAAACAGCAGCTAGTGTTCCGGACCATCTTATTCCAGAGTCTTATTCCTGCGTCGAGTCGACGTGCAGGGCGATGGCGATGAGGGCACCCATCCTAGCTTGGCAAAATCAAGTCGGAATCCCAGATCCTGGATCGTCTTCGTCCTATAAACGGCCTCTCGCCTCGAAAGTCACATCTGGCCCCTACGAATGGCTTGTTCCTCTGTTCTTTTTCTCCCTAACTTGTGTTTCGAGCTAAAGTTACAGCACCCCTGCCTACTAGTATAAATATCGCACTGCGGCTTGACCCTAATGCTGCACCCAAAAGTCGTTTCCTGTCCTTGCGAAATCCATCTGTTCTGCTTCTTCATCACTCATGTCTCCAGCTAAAGTAAAAGCATCTTTACCCATCATAGATATTGCACCGTGGCTTGACCCCGATGCTGACGGCAAAGGTCGCCTCTCTACCGCTGCCGCCCTCCACGCCGCCTGTCTCGAGTACGGTTTCTTCTACCTGGACATCTCCTCCTACATCGACTCCTCCGAGCCCGAGGAGCTCTCTCGTCTTGCACGCGAGTTCTTCGATCTCCCTCAGGCTGAAAAGGACAAGCTCTTCATTAGCAACCAAGACTACGCACGCGGTGTGCCTCCATTCTCTCCCCCCCAGTCCTAGCACTGATGTCCTAACGCGGTACTTTTCAGGATATGCCCGCCTGAAGGAAAATGTGACAAACGGGCTCGCAGACAACCACGAGGGGATCGATTTCTACCGCCCCGTGGATGTACCGGACAAGACACGCCTGCTGTGGGGAGAGAACCAGTGGCCCGCGATACCAGGCTTCCGTGAGCGGTACGAGGCGTGGATCGCAAAAATGACACGCCTCGGATTCGTTGTAATGGAGGCGTACGTACACCCTCCCGCCTCCGTCACCTTTTACACTGCCCAACATGTCTCATCCACACTAGGATGGCCGTTGGCCTCGGCATGATGCCTGCGGAATGGAAGGAACTCCGCAGCCAGGTCGAGGAAAGCTTCTGGTCGATGCGCATCATCGGTACGGCCACCTGCACGCACACGCGTGTGTTTCTGCAGTCGCGTTGACACGCTCTTGCGCCACAGGATATCCCCCCTTGCCCAACGACGAGGCCGGCTTCTCTTGCGGTGCCCACTGGTGCGCCCCCTTCTCTCTCACACGTGTCTCTCACCCACATGCTATCCTTTAGTGACTATGGATGTCTCACGTGCGTTTCCTGTCTTCTTTCCTTGTCCTGCTCTCACGCCGTGTCATGCCGTCAGCTTTCTGTGGGCAGACCCGACGCCCGACGCGCTGCAGGTCTTCATCCCACAGCCATCTGTGGCCACTACGCACGTCAACGTCGCGGCCCCCGAAGAAGGGCTCGAGCAGGGCGTCTGGATCAGCGCAGACCCACGGCCTGGCTGCGTGGTGTGCAATATTGGCGCCAGTGCGTCCTCTGTTTCTCTGCATCCGCGCACGCGCCATGCTGATGCCCCTCCAGTGATCGAGGTCTGGACGAACGGGATATACAGGAGCACGCTGCACCGTGTCATCCACCGCGGTTCCAACTACCGGTACCGTCTCTCCTCCCCTCCATCTCCGTCCTCTGACCCTGCTCCTTCTCCCAACACCCACGCGGACCGCTCCCAACAGCGTATCGTACGCATCTTTGCTCCGCTGCCCGCCGCTGCCCGCCTGCTAACTCCCCGCCGCAGCGTCCCCTTTTTCTTCGAGCCGAACCTCACAACGCGCGTCGCGCCGCTGCCCGCCGCGCACCGCCTGCAGGAGGACATGAAGGACACGCGCGCGCCCAAGGCATACGAGCCGGTCGTGTACGGTGACTACCTCTCCCGTAAGGTGGCCGCGAACTTCGCCATCGGGGGCGGGATGCACGAGATGTAGCGCGCCTTTTCCCCCTGCCATCATTAACTGTACCCACCTCTCTAAATCCTGTAGCGTTTTCCCTCTCGACCTCTCAGACTGCACGTATTTGTTTGTGTGTACATCGTGCCACCAACTTAGATGCTAAAACGTTAGAACGTGTCTCCCCGTTCCCCGAAGTGTAATATAAAGTTTGTGTTGATCCACCAATTAAGACGCTGCCATGCCTAGTTTACATGACGTGTGGGAAACGCCCAGGACACCACGAACGGCGATCATATCGAGAAGACGAGTGCAGACCTGCACCACCACAGCATTGTACCAAGTCTACGACTCGCCGGG
Source organism: Albatrellus ellisii (assembly GCA_003314395.1). Classification (NCBI taxonomy): domain Eukaryota; kingdom Fungi; phylum Basidiomycota; class Agaricomycetes; order Russulales; family Albatrellaceae; genus Albatrellus; species Albatrellus ellisii. The sequence continues at coordinate 34,769 of QLPN01000733.1, forward strand.
CATGTAGAGATACACAGCCGACACCCGGGCCTCCCACGACTCTGACAATACACCCCCCAGCAAGCTTCACTAAATGCCTACTGCAGCACACACCCTTCCACCTCACCGCTGGGAATATATTGTCCTCCCCGTCGATCCAAATGGGCCTTCTGCACTTCCGATACCGATACCCCCTGCCCCTGGTCCCAAGCTCACACCCACACCTACCACACCCTCGCCTCCACCTCCTCCGCCCCCATCCTCGCCAAACGCACGCTCATCCATATATTCGCTCGCAGGCCCCGCAAGAGGCCACGCGCCCGGCGGTGACGAAGGTTGCGGCAGTGGTGGCGGTGGCGGTGGCGGCGGTGGTGGCGATGGCACAGACAGGAGCTGGGGCTGGGGCTGAGGCGGCCCAATGCCCCACCCAGAGATCGGAACAGGTCCCGGGCCTGGCTGCGCCTGCTCGAGCCGCGACAACGCAGGCTCCGACCTCCGCGCAGTCCGCCGCCCGCTCCCATTACTGCCGCCGCCGCCGTCGCCGCCGCCCTGACTATAGCGTCCGCGGCTGTCCCGCACGCGCGGACGTGCCGGGACCGACGGGCGCAGCTGGGCGTGTTCATCGCTGGTGCCGTTCACCGCGGGGCCTCCATTAGGGTCGGCAGCGGAGACGGCACGTTTGCGCTCGCGGCCGTTGGTAGTGCGTGGGCGGCTGCGTGCGGGGCGGACTAGCGGGAAGGGTTGGAAACGAGGATGGGGGGCGGAGGGGTCATCGAGGGGGGCTGCGGAGTCGTTGGCGGAGAAGGAGGCTGAGGGGAGAGGGAGGTAAGGGGCGCGCGGCGAGGAGAGCGGCGCGGCGAGCGCGGGGTCTTGATCGACGCGTTCTTTTTCTTTAGCCGCGCGGCGGGAGAGCGCGGCAGAGAGTGGGAGGGGCACGGGCATGACGTCTATGGAGGGGAAAATGGGTGTTTGAATCTGGGGGGCGACATGGGGATAGAAATACGCACCTTGAAGGAAGGAGAATTGGTGTGATTGGGAAGTGGTGGCTGCTGTGTAGGTGTGGGGCGCGTGGGCATTGTGAGAGCGGAGACGGGTGTTGGAACGCACCCATGTCGCGGTACTGCACGACATTACGCTTTTGTGCGCCTGCGTGTTGGTAGCCTGCATGAACGAGGCGTTTGATGAACTCCTCCTGAAAATGGGGAAGCAGGTGCCAGAAGGAAGGACAATTGTGACGCCCACGAAAAAGAGTGGCAATTGAGAGTCAATACATTTCGTCAGTGTACTGTAGCGAACAAAGGTGGACGGCAACGCACCGTTGCAACAGAAAGCACGAACAGCGCCTCCTTGGACATGGGCCCGCTCCCTCCTGCCCCACCAATAACGCATTAGAATAGCACAGGCAATAGATAGATACAGTCAGCACTTCAGAATGTACGTGTGCGTAGATTGAGCATGGAAGGAGGACAGCCACACACCATCAGCACGTAAGATGTTATCAAGACGCGTATGGGGAAGCAGGGTCTGCCCCGGGGTTCGTGTCCAGCGACGCCGCACCGCGCCGTCGAACTCGTCGTCGTCCTCCTCGAGCTCCTCGCCGCGGTTGGTCGGTGGCGGCAGGACAGTGTCAGAAGCGTCAGGGACATCGGAGTCATCGAGTTGGTCCTCGTTGTCAGAGTCCTCGTTGTGGGAGTTGGTGGAGTAGGAGCGACGATGAAAGGATGGGGGCGGGGGTGTTGCAGTGGGGGTTTTGAGGTATATTGGGTCCATCAATATGCGGGGAGTAGGACTGGACAGGGTGGTGGGAGAAAGTGAGGCAGGCTTGAGTTGAGTCTGGTCGAGGTGGCTGAGAAATCCCTCAATGTTACGGACTAGTGCGGCAGGACGGCTGGCTATGAGTGTACTGGAACAGTTTAGAAACCTATAGCGGAATGCTCAGTCGATAATGGAAATGACTGTATTAATTGTCGTACCTATAGTGGAATGCTATAGATGTGATCAGTGAAGTGCAATTAAGTACGACAGGATATAACTCACCTCAGTCGATAATGGAAATGACTGAGGGAGGGTATTGGAGACATGGTAGGTATTTATATGTATGTGACATAGTGAGAAATATAATCACATGTGAGAGACTATACAATCACATGCGTGTTGTGTATACTGCAAATGGTACAAAAAGAATGGATGAAACAAGGAGAGAAACGACACCTGCATGTATATGTGAATAGAAGACATCATGACACTTCAACTTGGACACACAATATGAACACTCTGATTCCAACAAACAGATGATAGACTCAGAGCATAGCATGCAATGAGAACACAACAGTGTTTGCACAGGCTTGGGCAGACAATGAGCAACAATATGCTTGATAAAATGATAAGTGATATATCCCCAAGAGGGAAGAGAGCAAATGGTAGATCTGCAGCGGTAAGTAGTAGTGGACACAGCATGTGCCACATGTGGTAAGAGAGAGCTGCAGGAGTAAGATGTGTAAGAGTAGGGTAAGATGGGAGTAGGGAGTACTTGTTGGCACAGGAGAGGTGGTGTGATGGTGAAGGCAATGGGGACATGATTAGGTGAGGGGGATGGACTCGACATGATGGTGCTGGGAGATGTGGAGGTAGGCAATGAGGGCAGTGGTCATGCTGAGGATCATGATGGAGAAGATGATGGTGAAGATGAAGATGGGGTTGCCCATGTTGAGGTGGCCAAAGGAGGGTGTTGAAATGGAAGTGGGTAAAGACTGGTGCAGGCTCTCAAAGGAAGAAAGAAAAGAGATGTCTGCTTGTATTATACACATGCTGTAATGCTACTGATATACATCCTGAAGCCACGCACAGACTGCGCTGACTAAAGATAGTGTGGGCCATGGGTGTCAGAAGGGAGAGAAGAGTGATCACTATCTGATCAGATAAGGGAAAAGCTAACAGTACTCACTCAGACTCATGGTAAGACATCTGAGGAGGTGTGGTATGAATGTCCATCTTATATAGTATGTGTAAGTAAAGTTGCAGCAGAGATTCAGTAGAGAGTACAACAGTTACTATAAAGAGGAGGGATGTGTGTTGTCCTGGGAATGTGAGTGGGGTGGGTAGTGCTCAGGTTTGTAAGGAGTCCGAGGAGAAGATGTATGCATTGTACATGTGTAGTAGGTAAAGTGTGTGTATAGCAGAGTAGTGCTGAATGACAGTATAGTGGTACATACAGTATTTCAACAGGCCCCCTTGTTCGGCACAGCAACATCAACAAGGCTGAGTGCTGTGCGCTGTGCAACAAAGGCAGCATGGGGCAGTGACTTGGTCAGAGTGTCTGCGATGGTGGAGGCGGATGGCAGCTGGTGCAGGGTGATGAATCCACCTTTGATGCATTCTTGGATGAAGTGGAACTTGATGTCTAGGTGCTTTGTCCCCTTGCCAATGACTGGGTTAACCGCAATGTCGATAGAGCTTTTATTGTTGCTGTGTAGGATGAGTGGCAGGGTGAGTGGGAGGCAGATTTCCTTGGCCAGTTTATGGTATCAAGCTGCTTGTACACTGGCTTGTGAAAGTGTGATGAGTTTGGCTGTGGTGGACGACAGGGAGATGACATGTTGTCAATGCAACAACCAGGACACTGCAGTGCTGTGCATCATAAATATGTACATGCTGGTTGATTTGTGGTCTTTGATGGATGACACCCAGTCAAAGTTGGAGTACATGTACAGCAGACTTGCGACATGACTGCTATAGTGGAGTCCAAGTGAAGGAGTTCCAGCAAGGTAGTGGAGAACATGTTTTGTGGCAGCGAGGTGTTCCAGAGTGGGATTAGTGGTGTAGCATGTAAGGGTTCTGACTGCTAAGAGCGGCCTATTGGACGGTCTTAGGGAAGGTCTATAATGTTACTCCTGGTAACCAAAGTTTGGATCTGAGTTTGATGCACGTAATAGAGGTTCCTGATGACGATGAAGATTGGGATTAACGATATGGTTATGAGGATGATTCCACCAATAATGATACGAGGATCCAGAGTGACGAGTGTAAGATGTCTTAGCGACGTTTAGTGACTTAGATTTCTTAGACTTAGTTCTGAGAGAGTGAAGCAAGATTGTAACGAGCTTAGGTCAAGCACAGTATAAGGAGAATCCCTAGATTGCGAAGTTGACAAGACTGGGGTTTAAGACTGCCAGTTTGTCAACTATTTATACAAAACTAGCGATCTATCTATAGTAAAGTTACGCAGTATTGCGCAGTAAGTAAACAATAATGCACAGTAATGCGCAGTAAGTATGCGTCCATGTGATATAAGTGGCTCAGCCACAAGCGTGAAATGAACATGAGGTAAACAAAGGTAAATAAGAGCGAAAAAAGGGAGTCCTTGCTAATTGTATAGTGATAGTCCTTAGCAAGTAAATGTTATAATAAAATAAAGAAAGATAAAAAGAGAAAAGATAAGTCTAATATAGTACCTGGAGCTATGCTCACACTTAAGTATGTAAATACTTAAGTACTATATTAGAGAAAAGAAAAGACAGTCCTTACTAAGTAAAGTGGAGCTAAGCTCACACTTGTAGTAGTAATACTACACTTTACTATAGTAAGTAAGATAAAAGAAAAGAAAAAGAAAAAAGAAACGTGTTACGAGGTGCCAAAGCAAGTGCCTCGTAACACTGATGGCGAAGGCGATGTCTGGTCAGCTGATGATGGTGGCATATAATATGCTCCCAATAATTTGCTGGTAAGTGGACCTTGTGGTGGTGCTGGTGGTCCCTGTGAACGAGATGAGATGTGAGCCCTGTGCGAGAGGAGTGGAGACTGTGTTGCAGCCTTCCATGCCAAACTGGCACATGACATCGGTGATGTATCAGTGTTGGCAGATGGTGAGACTGTGCTGTGCATGGTCGCATTGTATTTCAAGCCCTAGATATATTGTAGTTTCGCCGAGGTCCATCATATTGAATGCAGCCATGAGTGCCTTCTTGAGTTTGAGTATTTTGTTGAGGTCATCACCAAAGATGGTGATGTCGTTGATATAGAGTATGAGCAGTAGGAAGGAGGTTCCTCTGTGGCAGATGTATAGTCCTGCATCAGAATTAAGTCAGAGTAGCTGTAGCATACTGAGGCAGGTGTTCATTTATGCATTCCATAGATGGGTGGCTTGTTTTAGGCTGTAGATTGATTTGTGTAGTTTGCAGACTTTGTTGGTGAGGTGCAGGATAGCGTATCCTTCAGGTTGCATCATATATAGTTCTTCTTTGACATCACCATTGAGAAACGCACTTTTGATGTCCATAGAATGGATGTGCCAGTCATGTGAGGCTGCTTGTGTGAAGAGGAACCTTAGTGATTCAAACCTTGCCATGGGAGAAAAGACTTTGTTGTAGTTAACCCCTGGGACTTGTTTGAATCCTTTCATGATGAGGTGTGTGTGGTAGTGTCCATTGTTTTTAAGTTTGAATACCCACTTGTTGGGTATTGTGGTATGTCTGGGGGGCAAGTCAATGAGGGACCACGTACCCATGTTTTCCAGCATAGACAATTCATATTGGCAGGCCGTGTTCCATTCTGTGGTGTCTGGTGAGTTGTGTGCTTCACACAATGTGCAAGGATCTGTGGAAGAGGCAGTGGTGGCAAGCAGTGTGGATAGTGAGGGACCTGTGGTAGTGGCAAAACTCATGTCTTCGTCATCTGACAGGTCCTGCAGTATGTCTGCATAGGAGTGCTTGCCATATGTACTTTTGCTGTATTGTGCTGGTGGCCTTGTTATGCCTGTGGAGTGGTGTGGTGGAGGTGTTGGCATAGTGGGGTCAGCAAGTGCAGGCATGCCAGTGGGTGATGAAGGTGGTGGTGCTGGTGTGATGGGGCTGAGCATAGTGTATATGGGTTCGACCTCACCAGACAGTGTGGCTCAACATGTGCAACCTTGACCTGTGTCAGCATCATATCCAGCACAAGGAATGACAATCGCTGGTGCATGGTCTGAGAAATGTGATGCGCATGTATGGGTAGGTACAGGTGGTGCTGCAGATGGAGGCATGATGGGTAGTGCTGGTCCGTGGAAGTGTGGAGGTGAGGTGGGCATTGCAGGTGGTGCTGGCAGGAGCATTGGAGTGGGAGCAGTTGTGGTTGGCAGTCCTGCAGTTGTGGTAGCAGTTGGGACTGTGGGAACTGCATGGGTCACTGTTGGGAGATCAAGTCCAGAATCTGAGTTGTTGTTGTTGTTGTTGTTGTTGTCTGTACTTGAACTTGTCTTGTTGTTATTTGTTTGTATCTGTGGTATGAGAAGTGATGTCGGAGGAGGTGGACCAGCTGGGGGCTGTGGTGGAGTGAATGGGAAGGAGGACTCATCAAAGACTGCATCCCAAGAAGTTATGACTTGTTGAGATTCTTGGTCCCAGAAATGCCATGCTTTTGTTCCCAGTTCACAACCTATGTGCATGGTTCTAGCTTTGTGTGGCATTCTGCTGGTGTTGTGATGTAGGCCAGACATCCAAAGGTGTGAATGTATGATATGTCCATGGATTGCCCATTGGTCCAGAGTTGATATTGGTTTTGCCAGTTGCATGTGCATTGTGGCAGTCTGTTGTGGATGTGTATGGCATACATCAGTGTGTATTCCCAGAAACCCTGAGAGACACATGCACTATGCAGCATTGATAGGGCAGAATTTATGATTGTGCAATTCCAGCACTTGGCACAGCCATTTTGCTGTGGGGAATAAGGAGCTGTGAGGTTGTGTGTGGTGCTGTTTCCTTCTAGTATTGCATGGACAGTGTGATTGACATATTCTCCCCCATGGTCTGATTGGAGAGTTTTGAGTTTATGATCTGTTTGTGTCTGAGCCCATGCAAGGAATGCTTTTAAGGCTTGTGAAAAGCTATCTTTGGTCATGAGGGCATATGTGATGGTGTAACCTGAGAAGTTGTCAATAAATGATGCAAAGTACACTGAACCTTGTAGTGATTGAGTTTGCATTGGGCTGACAAGGTCACTGTGTACAAGGTCCAAGGGTTTAAGTGCTCATTTTGATGATTGCTTGAAAGGTTTTCGTGCAAGCTTTCTGAACATGTGTTACGAGGCACTTGCTTTGGCACCTTGTAACAATTTTCTTTTTTTTCTTTTCTCTTTTCTTTTACTTACTAGTAAAGCGTAGTATTATTACTACAAGTGTGAGCTTAGCTCCACTTTACTTAGTAAGGACTAACTTTCTTTTTCTCTTTTATGGTACTTAAGTATTTACATACTTAAGTGTGAGCATAGCTCCAAGTACTATATTAGACTTATCTTTTTTTCTTTCTTATCTTTATTTATTTATTATAACATTTACTTGCTGAGGACTATTACTATACAATTAGCAAGGACTCTCTTTTCTCGCTCTTATTTACCTTTGATTATCTCATGTTCATTTCATGCTTGTGGCTGAGCCACACTAGTTATACTATGGACGTGACTTACTGTGCATTACTGCACAAACTTTACTATACTTAGATCTCTAGTCTTGTATAAATGGTTGACAAACTGGAGGTCTTAAACCCCAGTCTTGTCAACTTCGCAATCTAGGGATTCTCCTATACTGCGCTTGATCTACACTTGCTATAAACTTGCCTTCTTATCTAAGAACTAAGTCTACGATCTCTAAGTCACTCTAAAAACGTCACTAAGACATCCTAAACCTTGTCACTCCGGATCTTCATATTGTCATTAGGAACTTCTATTACGTGCATCAAACACACATCCAATCTCAGTTACCAGGAGTATCAATATAGACCTTCCCTAAGACTGTCCAATAGGCTGCTCTTAGCAACATGCATCTGGCACATGGTGAGGAGTATGGTTGGTGTCAGACTCCTACCGCTGACTTTATTCCCTACCGTTATACTTATATTTTCTTTACTTTCTTTTATGTTTCTCTTTAGATCATCTGATAAGATAAGATCTTCATCTTATCTTTTATCTTATCTCATTGGATATCTTACTTACTGTCGTTACGGTCATCTCGGGGATCGTTCCCACAGCTGCTGCGCATCTGTCAGCCGTACTCCCACACATGCTGCGCATCTTACTACTGTAGACCTGCCCTTAAGTACTGCGCCTGGTCCGTGCGCCGATCCATAGTACTATAAGTAGAGAGGTAGTTAGACGAATAGACCCCAGCTTGTTACAGCTGGTTCATCCCCTCTTCTCTAGTCTGAGACTCCTCATCCCTTGGGCTTAGATCCAGGGCAGCTCCCAGTAAGCCTCTCCAAAGGAGAGCAGGGATAAGTCAGATCCCGGTTGGTCTCGCGCTACGGGCTGTCGCCGTAGGCTTGACGGATCCTGACAGTTGGGAGTGTGGTGTCACTATGTATCCCAAAACAGATGTGGTGTTGTGCAGTTTTGTTAGTAGGGTTTGTGGTGCATGTGCCAGTCTATGATGCCAAGTCACATAGGTGGGTTTGAGGGTGGAGATGGTGGTGAGGTGTGATGAGGAGGTAGTGGTGAGACTTTGCCAGTATGTTCCTGCTCATGCAACTCCTATTGCACAGGTCATGGCGTCTTTGTATATCCTGCAGTCAGTTTTTGTGTATGTGACAGATAATTCCTTGTTTGTGAGTTGTGGTATAGATATAAAACACAAACCTGTGCCAGGGGTGTACAGCACATGTTCCAGTGTGATTTGACAGTTTTGTCTGTTGATGATGGTGATGCCTCATACTGTGCCAATGCCTAGGTAGGGCATAGTGTCATTATTTCTGAGGTGAATAGTTCCTGGGGTGTTGAGGACTGATCCTGGTACAAAATTGGCTGGATTTGGGCTGATGTGATCACTTGCCCCACTGTCAAGCATCCAGTCGTTGCAGGTGTCAAAGTAAAACAAACTTGAGGGTCCAGCACCCATAACATTCAGAGTAGAGCTAGTAGTAACTGCAGGTGTACAGGAGGAGGTGGATTGACAATAACAGCATTGATGGTAGACTTAGCAGTAGTGTTTCCTCTATCTTTCTTCTTCTCTGGGTGCAATACCTAACAGTACTCATCCAAGTGTCCTCCAGGGCTGCACTTAGTGCATGTGTATCAGTTGAGCTTGGGCTTGCCATGCAATGTGAACCCTGAGGGAGTGGAAGGAGATGTGAAGGTGTTGGATGGTGCCATGAAGCTGTGCAAGCACTGTGCGACTGACAGAATGGAGCTGGAGGTACCTGTGAGGCGATCAGACTCATTGATGATACATGTGTGTACTTCTTCAGGGGTTATGTCATCTAGGGAATCATTTGATGTGATGTAGGCTGAGATGACGTTTGACCAAGATGGGGGCAGTGCAGTGAGCATGATGATGGTGAAGTCATTGTCAGAGATGGTGCATCTGCAGTTGGAGAGCTGGATCTGCATGAGCTTGAGCACATTGATTTGCATTATGAAGGAGGAATGTTTGCTGAACTTGAACGTTTGAATTTCCTGCAATTTGGTGAAAGTTGCGACTGCTCTGGGAGTTCCATATTCTGCTTTGAGGAGTGCCCAGTTGTGAGATGCAGTGTTTTTGTCTGAGATAAGGTGAAGACAGAGTGAGCCGACATGCAAGCCTATGAAGGCTGTTGCTAGGGTATCGTTTTTGTCCCATTGTGCTTGTTCTATTTTGTTTATGATGTCATCTTTGTCTTCATGTGTGCAGGTTCTCACTTCTCTGCTTGGTAGTGTTTCTGTTTCTGTAACCTTTTGGTATTTGGGGGTTGGCTTGTCGGTTATGACTGCTTTCCAAACACCTGTGATTAGCAGGGCATTCCTGACTAGGGTAGACCATGTTTTGTAGTTAGATGTGCCATCGAGGGGTGGTATGGTGGTTTTTGGTAGGGAGACAGCATCGACAGTTTGTAGGTTAATGAGTAGGATGATGATGGTGATGATGTATGTGATATTGACCATGCCTGCCATGTGCTGGGCAGGGCCCATAACTGTGAGCACAGGCATGAGCCAACTAAAAAGAGCAGGGAGCAGACAAGGTAGATGGTTGTGTGGGCACAGTAGTAAGTGGTGCACACTAGGGCGCAGAGTGGAGAGATGTGGTATGACATATTGTATAATACCATGTTACTACAGAAAGTGGGGGGTGTAGTATAAGTAGTGCACACTGAACTGAGTTCAGGCAGAGTGTAAAAGCGGGGTTGTATGTGGGGGTGTAGTACGTGCTACACAAATGTGGTTGTAGTGATGTAAGTGGGTCTAGAACATGATAGTGAGTTTAGTAGGTAGTGGAATGTGCGTCAGTAGGGACGTAAAGAAGATGTGTATAGGTAAGTATAGTGAAGCTGAACAAGTACCGTGGATATTTCCAACAATAACCTGTTTGTGCAGGCTTGGGCAGACAATGAGCAACAATATGCTTGATAAAATGATAAGTGATATATCTCCAAGAGGGAAGAGAGCAAATGGTAGATCTGCAGCAGTAAGTAGTAGTGGACACAGCATGTGCCACATGCAGTAAGAGAGAGTCAGACTCATGGTAAGATGTCTGAGTAGATAAGTGTGAACCTGCAGTGGTAAGTAGTAGTGGACACAGCATGTGCCACACATGGTAAGAGAGAGCTGCAGGAGTAAGACGTGTAAGAGTAGGGTAAGATGGGAGTAGGGAGTACTCACTCAGACTCATGGTAAGATGTCTGAGGAGGTGTGGTATGAATGTCCATCTTATATAGTATGTGTAAGTAAAGTTGCAGTGGAGATTCAGTAGAGAGTACAACAGTTACTATAAAGAGGAGGGATGCGCATCATCCCAGGAATGTGAGTGGAGTGGGTAGTGCTCAGGTTTGTAAGGAGTCCAAGGAGAAGATGTATGCATTGTACATGTGTAGTAGGTAAAGTGTGTGTATAGCAGAGTAGTGCTGAATGACAGTATAATGGTATGTACAGTATTTCAACAAACAGGATGAGATTCAAGAAAGAGCCAGAGCAGGATACTGTAATGATACAGGAGACTAAGCTAAAGACTTCTGTACAGTACTATGGCCCTTATATAGGTACAATCCCAGGTTCCAGAGTATTCTACTGGGATAAGAATAGTACAAACTGCTGAATGGAATGTTCTGGTGGTACTGTGCAAAAGAAGAGATATTTGTAAGTGCTGTGGTGCAGTAGACCAGTAAATGTAAATGAAAAGAAAAGAAAATCATAACATGACCCCCCATCTACCATGTAGCATCCATGATACACTTAGTCACACATGTGTCCTTCATTGACCTCATAGTCATAGTACTCTGGTGAGGAGACTTGACTCTGGATATACTCTGTGGGACAAGATGATGTAGATGTGAGTGGGTATGGGGTAGGATGTTGTTGAGGTCATGGGGTGGCATGTCATTGGGGACAGTCAACTTTCTTATGACCTGTGTATTTGCAAATCCAGCATCTGTGATATGAGGGGTGAGACTGATGAGTAGATAGGGGATGCTGGGTGTGACTGGTGATGCCATATGTGGTAGTGTCCATTGGTATGTGTCTGCATTGACTAGTTGACTAGTGATCTGGTGCAGCTTGTGACATCTCTGAGCATGGATTTGCTGTAGATGAAAGTCAAGAGAGTCAAGCTGGGTAATGTGGAAAACTGGGCAGGGCGGCAAATGACAGATATAGCACAGCACAGAATAGATATGCATTGTAATAGGGCAAGACAGTGGCAATGATAAGGGGTATTCCCTTGAGGAGACAGAGCAGTGGGCCAAGGGGCCACATCTGATGAGAGAAAATGATGAGGTGTACAGATGAGGGTACACAGAATAGACAAGAAGTTGCTCAGCAGTAGATAAGAGTGCTGAGGTATGTGGACAAAAAACAAGAGGTTCATACAGCTCAATTACAATAAAGTTTAAAAGGAGCTCAACTATAAAACCAAAAGATAGATCCCAAAAAAGGGAAAGAGAGAGTGATGTGATCTGCAAGGGACTAGACAAGTACTAATATGGATAAGTATGATCAGTGTTGTATAGTAGGTAAAATTGACAGGTAACACAATGATAATAGTCTGTGTATTGTCTGATATTCTTCCTAACCCCTCTGTACCCAATGAATATGGCTGTGGTTTTGGCATCAAGTTGTGAATGGGAGTTATTGATAACACAACTAAATTCAATAGTGATCTCATAGTAGGTGTGAAGGTGACATCCTAGAACCAGTTGAGCATGGGAAAGAGTGTCAGGGTAATGGAGGGATGAGGGGGTGTGGCAAAGACAACCAAGTGTGTCCAATATATAGGTAGTGGGGAGGTCTGTGAATGACTGAATACCAAAAATGATGGGGAATAAGTCTGAATGGACAGGGATTGGATTTGTATTCAGATTCTAATGTGGGAATGGAGTGGTGGGGGGATAGGGTGGTGGAATCATCAGATGTGGGAAAAGGAGAAGGAGATGGTGTATGATACTTGGGAGAGATAGTATGATATGAAAGAGGGGGAGATGTAATGTAAATTTCCAAATTGATGTCCATGTCTTCTTCCTTTAGCAATAAAGGAAGTTGGACAGAGGGACCCCTCTCACTCTGAAGTGGGGGTGTAGGTGGTTCTGCTAGGGTGTCAAGGATAGCTTGATACCTTTTCTTCTGAATTTCCTCTTTCTGCTCTTCTTCTTGTGTTGAGGCTTGTGTGGGTTGGTGATTGGGTGAGGGAGGTAGAGGGATATGTGCCAGGTTGGTTGAACTGTAGAGGTATTGTTGGGTTCATACTTGTTCTAGATGTTCTAAGGCTCAGAAGAAAGTGATGTGCAGCTAGTGATAGACTTTGGAAATGTGCAACAGTTCCTTGGTGATTGAGGAGTATTCCTCATTCTAATGTGGTGAAAGTAGCAAGAGGTCATGTGTTTGAAAGTTCTATGAACATACAGTGAAAGCTGTCAATACGTTTTGTGGAGAAGGGGTTTTGGGCTGAGGATTGTGACATGATGGGAGTGGTTGGATGAAAAATGAAGGTGAAATCACCCCCCCCCCTTTCAAGGAGGGCCATGACCCATGGGATGAGGGGGAAGGTGAATGGTAAGGGGATGGGGTGCAGAGGGAAAGTGGTGATGGAAGTCAAAGATGAGGAGTGGGGTGTTGGACATATGAGAGGCAGGGAGCCATTCATCATTGGACAATGGAAAGTGTTTCCAATGCATGAGGTATTGGAGGTGATTGTGATGGAAGCAGGAGTTGAGAATAGAGTCAACCTCATGTTGGAATTCACCATCAATGAGGTCAGGGGGTGGTGGAGAAGGTTCAAAACCATAAGAAGTGGTGGTGTGATAAGGAGAAAGAAGAGAACCATGGAATATACATGGTGAATATGCTTCCAAGAAGAGGAAAAAGGTAAACAGAGATGATAGGAAGAGTTATTAATAACAGAGATGACAGAGAAGGGGCCATAACAGTGAGGAGCAAGTGTGTGAGATGGATGAGATGTGGAGAGGTTAGTGGTGTCTAACCAAATGTTATCACCAGATTGATAGGGGGAGATAGAGGAAATAAAGGGGGTATGTGTAAGCATGGTGTTGATATCATGTTGTAAATTTAGCAGGGTAGTTATGCAATCAGAAATGGAGGGGATAGAAACAGGGGAAGGGATAGGGGGTCCACCAGAAGGGTGATACCCCATAAGAGAGAAAAAGGGAGTCTGTAGTGTACAAGAGTGACAATGGGAGTTATGAGTGAATTCAGCGATTGGTAGATAAGATGACCACTCATCTTGGCATGTGTTGCAGAAGGCATGGAGGTATTGTTCCAATTCTTGGTTGTATCATTCTGTTTGACCATCAGTTTGAGGATGATAAGTGGTGGATAAACTCTGAGAGATATGAAGAGTGTGAGTAAGGGCACAGGTAAATTTGGAAGCAAATTGTGGTCCTCAGTTGGAATGATTTTCATAAACTGAAACACTTCCATATGTGTTCCATGTATAGGATGGCAGTTTGTTCTGTGGTGATAGAGCTAGAACAAGGGGCTAGAACCACAGCCTTAGTAACATCATGATCAACAAATGCTGTGATAGTGTTGTAGCCATTGGAGACAGGTAAGGTGACAATAAAGTCCATGGTGACTGTAGAAAAAGGGTGAGCATTTGGGATTGGGTTAATCATCTGTGGTGGGACATTGTTGGATTTGTTGGATTTAACCCTTTATTCATGTTGCTGAGCTGTTCTTATCATCATATCCTCCTATCTGCCTATTATCTCATATCATCATCTTATCTATCTTATCTACATACATCTTATCTCTATCTCATCTCTTTACCTCTTATTTGGCTCTACTCTTCTTTTCTGCTTTCAGCCATCTCTTTGTCTTGGTCTTTGGAGTGGAGCTATAACTCTATAGCTTCATCTCTGGCTCTTCTCTAAGTCTTTCTATACTTTGGAAAGCATCTACTCTACTCTGCACCCTCATGTCTGGTGTCACCCTCTTCTTGGCCCTGCTCTTTCTTCTGTTTTGTCACTACTCCCTGCCCCCAATGCAATTGATCATCATCCTCCTCTCTGGTCTGACTGCCTGCCCATTCCTGCATTCACAGACATGAGGATGATGAGTTAGGTTTTTTGTGAATGGACAAGTAGGACATCCAGAAGTATAATAAAAATGAATTTGTGTATTCCAGGCTACCAGAATGATTGTTGAACTAGATCATAAGTCTGGAAGCATCTGGGATGACCAGCAAAAGGGAGATCATGAAGTCATCTCAAGAGAGATCATTTGAGGGGTAAATTAGGGGGAATATAAAGGCAGGAAGAATAAAAAACTAATCTGTCATAAATCTCCCAATGTTGGCAGAGATTCTTTTGAAGAGGACTAGTTTTTGGTGCTTGGAGCATTTGAATAACAAGAGATACTTCATTATCAATATGCTGTGCTTGTTGAATCTGTGAGATTAGTGTTTCATCATCAAACAGAATGGTTACAGCTTTTGCAAATAGAATGGAAGGGAGTAGCACTTGATCCATATTATCTTGTTCTCCCTTATCATGATCAGGTCATCAAGAGAGAAGGTCAGATTTCCCCATTTGGGTCCCTGAAATGTGAGTAATGGTGAAATGGAAGTGAGTTAGAAATAAAGCCCAATGAGCTTGATGTTGAGAAAGTTTGTGAGTGAAAACCTCTAGATTCTTATGATTGGAAAGAATTTTGCTCACATGTGGGGAACCTTCTAGAAAATGACACCATTCTTCCAATGATCCAATGATAGAAAGAAGTTCCCAGTCATAGATATCATAATTACATCCTGCTTCATTGAAGGATTTGGAGAGAAATGTGTTGGAATATTCATTCAGCTCCACCTCACATATACTAATACACACCCTTATTATGTCTTCCTACTTTCATCTTATCTTATCCCACATACCCACATATATCTCCAACAACACATTCTGACAATCTACTTTCCACACTCCACTTAAACCTTACCACACACATACTACATAAACACATTCCCCCACTTCCAACCACCCTTAGACATCCTATACAATGCCTAACCACATACCCCCACCCTGTAGCATCTTGTGCTGCACCACCTACCACATCCTCCTCACTGCAATCACCACAATGCTTTCCCTCATTGCCTGTGTTGGCTCATCCCTGGTTTTACAAAATGTGATTGGATGCCATTGTTGATCATCTCCATTTTGAGATAATACTGCACCATGAGCAAATTGGGATGCATCACATTCTGGTCTGAAAGGTTGTGAAACATCAGGTTGGGTTAACACTGGTGTGGAAGTAAAACATTGTTTGAGTTGGTCAAATGCTTTTTGTTCTGTTTCCCCACAATGCCAAGAAATGTCCTTTTTTGCTAGATTGTTTAGTGGTTGAGCAAGATGAGAGAAATGGCAGATAAAATGGCAATAGAAGCTTCCAAATCTGAGGAAGCCTTGGACTTCTTTGAGATTATGAGGGATTGGCCATTTGGCAATACTGTGGAGTTTGATTGGGTCCATCATGATGGTATTAGCTTTAATATGTACACCAAAGTATTTGACTTCTTTATGAAACTCACATTTTGAAGGTTTCAGATAAAGATGATGTTTCCATAATCTTGTCAAGATTTCTGTAACAAGTTGATGATGTTCTTCTAAATCAAGGGTAGCAATCAAAATGTCATCCATATAAATGAATACTTTGCCCATTTTGATAGGATCAGCAAAGATTTCATTCATCATGTTCCGGAATGTAGCTGGTGAATTTGTAAGACCAAAAAACATTATGAGGGGTTTGAACAATCCTTCATTTGTCTTGAATGCTGCTTTCCATTCATCACCTTCCTTGATCTGTACATTGTTATATCCCCATCATACATCAAACTTGGTAAAATATTTGGCATGATGTAGTGTATCTATGATGTCAGAGATCAGAGGTAAAGGGTATTGATTATGGACTGTTAGTGCATTAAGATGATGGTAGTCTTGAATAGGTCGTAGTTTTCCATCCTTTTTCTTTACAAAGAAAAAGGTGTTGGTTTTTCACTACCTTATGATGCTGATCACACTGTTTACTTATTAAGTGTACTTATCTCTATCTCATCTTATTGGTATTTCTTTTCTCTTTATGGTTTGAGCTCCTCTTAAACTCTATCTTGCTCTTACTATATCTTCTTTACTTTGTCTTTGTCTTACCTCAGCACTTCTGCATGTGCTGAGCTCTCTCTGTCTTCTGTGTACCCTCTACCCTCTGGTACACATCTTTATCTTACAGATGTGGTCTTAAGGCCCTCTGCTCTGTCTTACCAAGGCTGTAGCTTAGTCTCTTGCTATAATGGTTCTTGGGCTTTACACTTATCAATTCTATGTCATATGTTTGCTTCCCTAGCTGTGCTGCCCACTTTCAACAAAAGGGGGATGCAAATGGTGATTGAGATGGATGGATGTAACCTCATTGTGTCATATCTTCTAGAAATTCATCTAGATGTTTCTGTTCAGCAGGGTTAAGAGGGTAAACCTTGCAATTTTGTTCCTGTTGGAAAGTTCATGCATTTCATTCAGCTCCACCTCACACACATTAATACATGTCTTCATTACATCCCTTCACTTACATCTTATCTTATCTCACACTACCCACTTACATCTCCTTCACCACGTACTCACACTACATATTTCACATTCTGCTTAAACCTTACCCCATGTACACTACATAAACTCCATCCCCACTATATGCAGTCTCCTTAGACATCCTCCATAATGTCTAACCTCTTCTACCCACTCTGTGGCCCTTACTGCCATGCCACCTACCACATCCTCCTTGCAGCAATGCAAACCACTTTGTTCCTCCTCTACAGTGTCTGCTCATCCCTGTTCTCACAGTTCCATGGGAGCATCTGGAAGAAGATCAATAGCATTGGTTCATCATCATCTGATGGGACTTCTTTGATTTGAACTGATGGCATGCACATGGTCTTATGGATGTAAGCCAGTGGTTTGATGATGCTAGGCATAACTTCTTCACCAACTCGCTGTGTATGCAGTCCTTTCCATGTGGGACATGACAGTGCAGGTGATGTGCTTTGCAATGCCTTGTTAGGGCAGTCACATGATATGTGACTGGGTTTTTGGCAGGTGAAGCAGCCACTGGAGATGAGAAGTTGCTTCTGCTCATCCAGTGTGAGCTTAGTGATGTGTGGTGTAGTGATGTGATCCACATCCATGGCATTCAGATTGTGCAGTGCACATGAGGTAGTAAGTGGGAATGTGGGTGTGCCAGTAGATAGCAAATGGAATGCATGGTGTTGCCTGTTGAGCTGTGCAGTGACTTTTGTCCATTCATCAAAGGTTGCTGGCATAGGGGACATCATGTAGATATTTTTGAGGAGTTCCCTATTCAGTCCATTTTGATAATAGGATGCAAGAGCATTGTCATCTGTGATTTCAGTGTCAGATGCAAGGAGATGAAAATGTGTGGTATATGCATTGGCAGAATACATTTTTTGTTTGAAACTCTGCAGTTCCATAGAAGTATGTAATTTGCATTGCACATCCTTGAAAGCAACATCAAGGGCAGTTTTGAACTTCGCATAAGTTGGCAGGGTAGCAGACATGACCTTCATTTCCACATAATTGTCCTGCCAAGCAAGAGCCATTCCCTCATTCATGAAAGATAAGATGGTCGTGATCTTGTCTTTGTCAGTGGTAATGTGAAAGGCAGTCATGCATAGGTGGCTGGAAATCAAAAATGTGTGATATTGTGACTTATCCCCATTCAAGGGCTTGGGTTTGTTGACTTTCACAACAGGTTTAGTTGATGTTGACATGATGGCTGGTGTAGGGGTGACTGGGGGTGCAGTTAGATGGGCTGGGAGTGGTACAAGAAGAGTTGGGGGTAACAGTGATGAGCATCATGCACACATAATGCCAGAAAATGACCATCAGTGACATCAGGCAAACACAGTGACAATAATGCACCACATGTGACAATCACATCAATTATGCATTTGTTTAGGCATTGGACTATAGGACTGGGTTTGGCTGACAAGGAGCAGGATTGATAAGATGTATAGGCTGAGACATGGTCCATGAGGTCATGAGTCACAAGTCAGCATTTGGTGTGATCAGTGCTTTTCCTATTTCACTCATCCATATAGCATGATACTTTAATCATTTGTGTCCAGACTCCACCTCACTGCAAATATCCCTATGATCAACCCTATATTGTAAATTTTCTGTTTTGTTTTGTTGTGCTCCAGTCTTGGAGCTAGACTTGTATTTAAATGGTGCATTGTCTGTCAGAAATGAATAGACTTCCCCTGCCCACAATTTGACTTCCCTCTTTTGTCCAAGCCAATTTGTGAAAAAGTGCATTCCACTCTTCCCTCCACATGTCTCACTATCAAGAAAGTGTGCATTCCTCATAGGTCACATCTATTATTGCATTGCATCATGTTCTATATTGCAGCTTACAGCATTGCATTTCCATCACATTTCTTCACTGTTGCCCAATTGCATCACATCATTGCCTTATCCATACTAAACTACTAAATCACTCTTTTGGTGTCTAGAGGATCTTATGATTCACACCCCTCAGCAATTGTTGTGGCTGTGATTGTAGATTCTGCCATCACCCCACCACAGCACATGTCAATGGAACAATTGGGGTGACTGGGGGTCCAGAGAGAGCAGTTAGCAACTCAGGGTGCCTGGGAAGTCTTGTGTATAAGTATATACCTTGTTAGATGGTGGGGTTTTGTCAAGACTGGAGGTATTGATATAGTGGTTGGTATTTACAACTCTCCAATTTTGATGACCAAGATATTGTATGTGCAGGCTAGGGCAAGCAAAGACAAACAGAATAATTGATAATCCAAGAGTAAGTGTATCCCTGTCAGAACATACTTATTTTTCTCTTCATTTTACAATTTCTTTTATCCTTATCGCTCAAGATCTACTAGAGATATCTTATCTCATCTTATCAGATCATTAGTAGATCTTATCATGATTATCTATGACTCATACTCATTTAGTCATCGGGCCACTTACTGTACATTTATGACTACATTTCCCACAGACACTTATTGATGCAGTGCAATGCTGTGCATTACTTACTGATACTTCTCACAGATGCTGTGCATCTTATTTACATATGCCTGCCCTACAGTGACAGCACATGGTCTGTGTGCCAGTCCCTGTAGTATATAAAGACTCTCATGTAGTAGATAGCTCTTTAGCTTTATACATCTGAGATATCCGCTATACAGCGTGACTATTCTTAAGGTGTATTGTCTCATTCTTCGCCAATCCCCCTCCTCTCTCAGTTGTGACCTCACTGTCCTAGCGTGTGCCTCACAATCCCCATGAGGGGAGATGACAGACAGCATGTCTGCAGTGGGTAGTGGAGCTGTTGACATGACTTGCTCTCCACTCTAGATACCCATGCCCCAAGCTCACTTACATCAGCATGGTCTGTGCACTGGCCTCTATAGTATATAAGTACTGTAAAAAGGGACATAGATAGTTAGTCAGTTTCTCACCCTCTCTGCTAGCAATGGACACTTTACTCACTCTCTACTACTTTTACTTTGCATCAATGCTAGTGCTTTTGCTTCTACTCAGGCTTCTGCCCAGCTTTTACCCACCATCACCATTCCATCCTCCTTGATTGGAGTGACCCAGGCCTAGTTGACCACCATGCTGCACACTGCTGTGTTATCAGGAGCAAATGCAAATAGAGGTGACACTGATATGTGCTGTGGCTGGGTGATGGCAGAATCTATAATCACAACCACAACAATTGCTGAGGGGTGTGAATCATAAGATCCTCTAGACACCAAAAGGGGAGTGTTTTAGTAGCTTAGTACAAATAAGGTGATGATGTGACACAATTGGGCAACAATGAGGAAATGAATGTGATGGAAATGTGACACTGTAAGCTCTGTAATGGGAATGATAGATAATGCAATGCAACACAATAGAGGTTCAATGCAACACAATAGAGACTAGATGCAACACAATATAGAATACAATGGAATGCAATGGAGAATGCAATGCAGTAATAAATGTGACCTATGGGGTATGCACACTTTCTTGACTTTGGAGATATGCAAAGGGGGGAGCAGAATGCACTTTTTGCAATCTGACTCAGATGGGAGAGGGGGAGACAAATCATGGGCAGGGGAAATCTATTCCTTTCTGGCAGATGATGCACCATTTAAATACAAGTCTAGCTCCAAGACTGGAGCACAACAAAACAAAACAGAAAATTTACAACATAGGGTCGATCATAGGGATATTTGCAATGAGGTGGAGTCTGGATGTGAATTATTAAAGTATCATGCTATACAGATGAGTGAAATAGGAAAAGTGCCAATCACACCAAATGCTGACTTCATGACTGGTGACTCCATGGACCACACCTTGGCCTATATATCTTATCAGACCTGCTCCTTGTCAGCCAAACCCAGTCCTATAGTCCGATGTCTAAACAAATGCACAATTGATGCAACTGCAGATGATTGTTACATGCAGCATGTTAATATCACTGTGTTTGCCTGATGTCACTGATGGTCATTTTCCAGCATTACATGTGTGTGATGCTCATCAATGTGAATAGAGGTGACATGATGTAGCTGCAGTGGGTAGTGGTGCAGGTGCAAATAGATGCAATGCAACTTGGCTGCAGCATAGTGAGAGATTGGTGAACATAGTATGGTGACACCAGGTGAGAGAAACTGCTGCAGAGACTGTGAGATAGTGGTGAAGATGGAAGAGTAAGGTACTTACTCAGATGGAGTGTAAGATGTCTGAGTAACTGTAGTGTAAGAGTCCATCTTATATACTGTGTGTGAGTGGGATTGAGGTGGAGTGTGTATTCATGAAATACAAGGATCACCATAATAAGAGCAATGCACATTGTGTGGAGTAGTAGGTGGAGAGTGTGGTACATGTGAAGAGTAATGTATACATGTTGTGTAGTAAAGAGTATGTGTGCAGTGAAAGACAAAGTAAACCAAATGAAAGTGTAGTAGCATGCACTCAGCTTTCAACAGATATTCAAGGGTGTGTCCTTGAAAGACAATGGTGCTTCATCAGTTGGAGAACTGAAATTTTGGTTGAAGGGCAGTGGGGATAGGAGGAGCCACAGTGTTGGCTACATGGTGAGATAGGGTAGCTATGAGACCAGAGTCTGCATATATCCCATAAGGGAGACTGTGCACACTCTCTTAAGGTTCACACTGAAAGAAAGGATATTCCAGCCATATCAAGCTGGGTATATTCAAGAGTATTCTACTGGGATAAGAATAGTACAAACTGCAGAATGGAATGTTCTGGTGGCACTGCACAAAAGAAGAGATATTTGTAAGTGCTGTGGTGCAGTAGACCAGTAAATGTAAATGACAAGAAAAGAAAATCATAACACTCAAGAAAAAGTTGAAAGAGCCCAATACACTCAGGCTCAGGATGTCCTGCTTTCAACATGCAGTCACGTCAATAGTCAGTTGCTGGCTAATCCCAAGCCTTCATTGTGCTCGTCTGGCTGTTCTGTGGACTGTAGACTGTATGTTGACATTCTGATTTCTGACCAACTTGGAGGCCTTAGTGGTCTGCCTTCACTATATTAGGATAATCTGAGTCACAGCAGGCTACTGATGTAGACAAAGGGTTTCAGCTGAGGTGAGTGGTACATTGACAGTAATTTACATGCTACACATATTGATACAGTCAGTAAGGCTTACACTCGAAATGATGCATAAGATGGCCATATGGGCACATCCATGAGAAATTTCAAAATGCTTTATTCTTGACACTCCCAGGCTCTTTGGCCTTGGGAATCTTGAGAGTAAGGATGCCATCTGTGAGCTTGGCAGAGATGTTCTTGGGGTCAACAGCACATGGAAGCCAAATGGTATGCATGAAGTTTGCACTACCAGTGAACACACACTCCACAGATAGCTGGTTCTGTGTCTGATCCTGCTTTATGATGCTCATTGTGTCTGATTCTGCAAATCATGGGGTGAGCATCTTCATTATGAAATGCAAGCAGCCAAAAAAAGATACATACTTTCACTGTCATCAGACATGGCCTGCATAGTGTCCTTGGAGCCCTGTGCAGACGCCAGCTCATTCTGGACAATGTGTCCTTCAATGGTGACACTCTGACCAGAGTTGCTGACATGCACCTTCACATAAGCTCACATGGACTGCACTCGATCTCCAACACACTCCCTGAGCAAGCAGTAACACAACAATGAAAGAAAACAAAAATTAAAATGATCCTTCCAACAGAGTCCTATCCCCAATAAAAAGGTCATCAAACAGTAGGGATTGTGTTGTGCAGGGAATAGATGGCACAGTGGCAAAGGTGACAGGGACACAATCTAGATGAGGGGGAATGACTCGAGGTGATGGTGTGAGGAGATGTGGAGGTAGGCAATGAGGGCAGTGGTCATGCTAAAGATCACAACAGAGAAGATGATGGCAAAGATAAAGATGGGGTTGCTCATGTTGGGATGGCCAAAGGAGAGTATTGAAGTAGATTTGGAAAGGACAGGTGCAGGCACTCTTAGAAAAGAGAGGAGATGTCCACTTATTATTTACAGACACTATAACACTACTGATATACATGCTGAAGTCACACACAGACCACACTGACTAAAGATAGTGTGGGCCATGGGTGTCAGAAGGGAGAGAAGAGTGATCACAATCTAATCAGATAAGGAAAGGCTAACAGATCGTGCAGAAGTGCCTGTAGCAGGCAAGACGGGATGGCGGCCGAAAGGCTCTTCCAGCATACATGTTGAAAGACTCGTGGAGAGTGACTTGAGGTGCATGACGTCGTCGGCCCCTCTAGCCGTCACCGGCAAATTCCGGGACTTTCTAGTATGGCCTGCCCCTTTGTCGGTGGTAGTATATCATTTCTTTGTGATGCTGTGGATTCGTGGGGATTTTGTTCACTTTATTGCGCCCGACGTTATCCAGATTCTGCACGACCACCTCTTAGGCAGGATCCGTCTCTACCGTGCTCCCCCGAAAGTGCTGACATTGGGTGCACAGGTGTCAATCCTTCTGGCATAATCCGTTTCTTTGCGTCTATTCATGATGACCCCAGCACCCGATCTCTCCTTCAGTCCTTAGATCCGCCTCCGTACACTGTGCCTCCGGGAAGTGCCGTCCTGCCCACGTTCTGCGATCTCCATATCCACGCCCCCCAGTTCCTTTATCAGGGCAC
This sequence comes from Albatrellus ellisii, assembly GCA_003314395.1. Classification (NCBI taxonomy): domain Eukaryota; kingdom Fungi; phylum Basidiomycota; class Agaricomycetes; order Russulales; family Albatrellaceae; genus Albatrellus; species Albatrellus ellisii. The sequence goes on from QLPN01000733.1 coordinate 58,361, forward strand.
GGGCCTGCACCTCCCCCTCATGCAGTGGCTCGATGAGTATGCGTATGCCGCAGAAGAGCGCATCGATGCAGACGCGGCTCTCGCGCGCCGCGTCTACGCACGCCTTGCCCGCCGCCTAATAGAGAACGGCACCGGCGCCGCCATGCTCTTTGGCACAATCGACGTCGACACCAAGTGAGTCTCCCATCTCCACTCCCCGCGACTCTCACACCGGGCAGTATCATCCTCGCCGAGGAAATGCAACGCGCCGGCCTGCGCGCCTTCGTCGGAAAGCTCTCGATGGACACATCCTCGCGCTCGACGTACTCCGAGCACACCGCCCCCGCCGCGCTCGCCGCTGCTGAGTGCTTCCTCGCGCGCATGGATGCCCTCCCGCCGCATCCACACGCACACGCAGTACGTCTTGTCGAAGCCGTGCTGACCCCGCGCTTCGTCCCAACGTGCTCCGACACGCTCCTGCACGGCCTCGGCGCGCTCGCGGCACGCACTGGCGCGTGCGTGCAGAGCCACCTCGCAGAGGCATACGAACAAGTCACCCATGTCCGTGACATGCGCGGCGCGGAGGACATCGATGTATTTGACCACGTACGTCGTCCATCCGACTTCGTCTGTCTCTTGCGCGGTGATACACCCCCACGCGCCCGTAGGCGGGCCTCCTTACGCCCCGTACCGTCCAGGCGCACTGCACGTTCCTCCCGCCGAGTGGCTATGCGCGGCTCGCGCAAACGCGCACAGCCCTCGCGCACTGCCCGCTCTCGAACGCGTACTTCTCTACCCGCGCGCTCCCGCTGCGTACTGCGCTCGTGGCCGGCGTGCGTGTCGGACTCGGCAGCGACGTCGCGGGCGGGTACAGCGCGGACATTATGGTAGCGATGCGCTGGGCGGTCGGCGTAGCGCGCATGCGCGCTGGGACAGAATCGATACGTGGTGAGGATTGGGACGGGGTTCGCGGTGCTGGCGGAGAGAGGGAGCCTGAACGCATAGAAGAAGGGGCGGTGGATGGAGGCCCGCGCGCAATCGATTGGATTGGGGCGCTTTTTCTGGCCACGAGGGGCGGGGCGGAGGCGTTGGGTCTATCCAGTGGTGTGTTTGAGCTTGGCGTGCCGTTCGATGCACAGCAAAGTGCGTGCCTCCTTTTTTTCTTGGTGCCATCCACTCTGTCGTCTCCTGTGCTCGTTTTGGGCGCATGTGTTCTTGGGTTTCTTTTCTTTTCTTTTCTTGACGCGTGCGCACTGCAGTCGAACTGTTCAACCTGAAAACGGGGCGCGGCGTTGGCACGCTTGATTTTCTTGACCTCGAGCGTGACTGCGAGATTCAAGAGGTTTGGGTGCCGCCGCGGGTCACACAAGAGATGCTGGAAAAATGGTGGTGCCTCGGCGACGTTCGCAACCGACGCGCGGTTTGGGTTCAGGGAGCGCAGGTGTAACCCCCTGGATTACTCATCATGCACACACGTCTGAGACAGCACGTCTCCCCTATCCTCACCTATGTCATCCCACCACATGGTTCCCATACGTCGTACGACCACATCTCTCACTGGACCACTATCACGTGCTTTCCATCCCTTTCATGCATTCCAGCTCTCATACTTATATAAAGACTAGAACGACGGTCACTTACGATAGTGCTTTTTGTTCCCGTTCTTGTGCCTTCTGCCTTCCCCACTCTTGTACCTCTGCTAGTTGCTGTTATACAGTCAACCGTTTTGTTTCACCTTGGTCCAGTCTTTGCTTCTGTTCTCAGTGTTCCCACACTGTGTGTGGTGTTCCAGCAGGTCGGCTTTGGGTTGTAGACACAGGCTGAGATATCAGCTTTCCTGTCAGATGGTAGCAGTACCCTGCCTCTGCCTCAAAGGCTGTATTCATGCTAAATATGTAGCAAATCAAATACCTGTTGTAATCATACATGGATGCATGTCTCTACTGAATGGCTGCTTGATGTGCGATAATTGTCAATTGAAGCATTGACCTCTGGGTAATAGCTGGTACCCTTGTAGTACAGGCTGTACATGGGCATTGGATACATTCCCTTTGTCGAACTGCGACATATGTTACTGTTCTGGGACTGTTACTGTGACACACTTACAGCCACACTCATCACATGGTCTGTGCAATAACTTGTCCTATATATATATGGCAATACTGTACTATAAGAAAATAATGAACTATTGTTGATAGGTGTTGCAGCAGGATGAGGGCAAATAATGTTGAAATGCGCGATGAATGGCATGGTGGTCCTTAAGGCCAGGACACTCCACTAAAAAGGAGGTCTGAAGGGGTTCAGTGGGTAGAGCACAGGCAGAAGCCCAAGGAAAGTGAAAAGCAACATCAGGATTAAGAAATAGCAGTTGATAAGGAGTGTAGCCAAATCCATGATGAGGGAGAGGGGTAGTAAACCAACTGTCAAACAATGTCCCAGACCAGAACCCTTAAGTACCTAACTGTTGTTATTAAAGGTTCTTCACCAACTCTCCTCTTAATTTCTTATCTTGAGATTTCCAGTCTTTGTATTACATTTGATCATATCTTTCTTTGTCCTGATCTGTTTGAGTTCTAACTCTGCACACATACAGTACACATAGTTATAGTTCAGACCCCACACTTACACATACTATAAAAGAGTTCCTGGGTGGCACAACTGCTTTCTTCAGTTGCTCATCTCGGACTCTAGTCCCCCACTTAGTGTGGTGTTTGTAGTGCTCATTGGTTCTAATCACAAGTCACTGTCTATTGAATCTTAACACTAACTACATGGTGCACAGACCAAGAGAGATAAGCCCTAAGGCATGTGCCAAACCACATATGACAGAGTTGTTGAATTCTTTGTGTGTACTACTACAATTTCATTTGGCTTCATCTCCTTCCACTACACATACTCCTTACATACCATATGTACACATTACAATTCACCATACACCTCTTCTCCTTGGAATCTTACTTGACTTCCCCACACCACACTGTACTCCAGATGACACACATCCCTCCCACATATGGGTGTTCTTGTACTCTCTACCTACACTCTGCTCTAAACCTTACCTGTTGTGAGGCCAACACTGAGCTGAAGCTGAACAATTGAAGAAAGACTAGAAGAAAGGACTATCATGCTTAGGCTAGCGGATATCCCAGATATATTAGTGTATAGTAAAAGAGAAGAGAAGAGAACTGGTACTATACCTAGTGGATATCCCAGATGATCAGAACTGGGGAATAAACTGCTAGGAGTCCTATGTATATATAGTACCCTAGAGTGTGCACAGACCATGCAGTACAGTATAGGGCCGGAGAATGAGAAAGTGGAGTAATGATATCATATCTAATAATAGAGGGGATGCATAAGTGCTGACTGAGGCTCCACAGTAACTGTGGGAGTGATTGGTGATACTCTGCAGCAGGTGTGAGAAGAATTGGTGAGCATGTGCAGTAAGTGTGAGAAAAGGGGTCATAGCTAAAGATAGAACAGGCCGATCAGAGATCGGATGACATATGCATTGATGAGCATCACACACACATAATGCCAGAAAATGACCATCAGCGACATCAGGTGAACACAGCAACATTAACATGCTGCATGTGAAAATCATCTGCAGTTGCTATAATCATGTATTCATGCAGGCATTGGAAAACAATACTGGGTTGGCTGACAAGGGATAGGATGAATAGGCTGAGGCATGGTCTAGACCCACCAAAGTAACCATGGAGGCACAAGTTGCAAAGTCAGCATTTGGTGCGATCAGCGCTATTCCTCTTTTGCTCATCCGCTATAGTATGATACTCTATTCACTTGCATACAGACTCCACTTCATTTCAAATATCCCTATGATCGACCCTACATTGTAAATTTACTGTTGTGTTTTGTTGTGCTCCAGTCTTGGAGCTAGGCTTGTATTTAGATAGCACATTGTCCATCAAAATGACCAGATTTCCCCCAGCCCTCAATTTGACTTCCTCTCCCGCCTGAGTTGATAATCAAAAAGCAAGTATCAACCTTCCCTCCACATTTCTTATTATTGAGAAAAGTGCGTGTTCCCCATAAGTTGCATTTATTATTGTGTTGTGTAGCGTTCTCCATTGCGTTCTCCATTGTGTTGTGCTGTGTTGCGTTCTCTACTGTGTCGCATTTTTGTTTTTACTACATTGGATTCTCTGTCATGCTCTCTATTGCGTCATTTTGCACCCATCTTATCGCATCATATCACCGGTTTGTTACCCAAGTCGCATTCCTCTAGTAGCTCTAGTTGAGTCGCACTATTGTGCTTATCACCCTTAACTACTAATCCTCTCTACTTTGGTGCCTAGAGAACCTTACGGCTCGCACCCTCCAGCAATTGCTGTGGTTGTGGTTACTTTTCCCCTTCAGCCCAGCACAGCACATATCAGCATCATCGGCCGATAAAGATGAAGAGAAAGAGTATCTGACTGTGGGAATTGCTTTGATAGATCAGGAGTGATTGTAAGATCTATGATGATAGAAGTATAAGAAAATAGAGAAAAATGAAGAGAAAAATAGAGAAAATAATAGTGGCCTGACACCTGTGGACACTATATAAGATAAGACTCCTATGTTACAACCTCCTCAGATGTCTTATACCTCAGTCTGAGTGAGTACCTCCCTTATCTTATTCTTATACTCTCTTACCATTACCCTGCAGTGTACTTTCACCATGTCACATCACTACTGTGCTTGTGACTTACTCTTACTCTGCTGCAGTGATGCCACTGCCTGTCTCACTCATCACAATGAGCTTCTCCTACTTAATAACACTCTTCTACATCATGTTTGCCAGTCTCCCATATTCTGCACACACAAGAGTGTATAAGTAAATTAACATGAGGTAGCCATGTGGATAAGGAGCACACAGCAAAAGCCAAAGGGGATTTCAACAAATAACAACCACAACTGCAACAATTTCTGAGGGGTGTGAACTGTAAGATCCTCTAGACACTGAAAGATGTAGAGTTAGTTGTTAGAGCAATGTGATGATGTGACATGAATGGGGGATGATAGGGAGAAGTGATAAAATGATATATGCAACAATAATGTGAACACAATGCAACAAAATATGCAACCTCAACACAACACAATAATAACTGTTGAAAGATGGGCAGTGTCACACTGTAAATAGACTTGTTTGGAGACAGAGGTGGCTTTATAGGCCAAGATGTAGATAAAACCAGAAGAGGTGTACCAGATGGTAGAGGGTACACAGTGAAAGAGAGGGCTGCATAGAGCAGGTATGTCAGAAGAGGGTTGAGAGAGGAGAAGAGATACTCACCTCAGCAACATGCAGAAGTGCTGAGGTGAGAAGATGATGAGGTAAAGAAGATATAGTAAGAGCAAGATAGAGTTGAAGAGGAGCTCAAACCATCAAGAGAAAAAGAAATAAGGATATGTCCAGCATCATAAGATAGGTAAAAATTGACATGAGGTTACTTGAAAGTGGACCCATGCAGATTTATCCTTCCTAATACAAGAGTGAAAACTATTGAGTATGCAGTCACTCAGAGATTTTGCTGACTATCATCATCAATTCATTGTCATTGGTTCTCTGTGAAGTGCCCATTGACTCTCTGAGTATGAGCAGGGTAGCTGTTATTCTGAGGGCTTCCCACCTAGCCTGTGGGAATGTGCAGATTGTTCTGCCAAACCATGATCATAAAAATGCATATCTGCTCAAGGACATAGAGGCTGCTGCACATTATGTGCTTCACAACATGATTCATATGACAGGTGCAATGCCATCTGCTGCTAGTTCCATTCCCTCACCATCTGCCATTAATGTTAAAACAGAACCACCCAAAGTTCTGGACATGGACACTTGGGCTCAGGTGATCACCAGAGCACCCAAGTCCCAATTCATGACATGTCTGCAATCACAAAGTCCAGTACCACTGTGTGAAAATGGTAATGCTTGCAATTTCTGTGGCATAATGAACCATTATATTCGTGAATGTTTAGTTGTCAATAACTACATCATTCAAGGTAAAGTCTGTCAGGATGCTAATGGAAAGGTTGTACTACCAACAGGATGTTGATGCACAGTTGTTCAGCACAGTGGTCATCTGAGACCAAGGCACTCCATTCAAGGAGGCAAGAGGGAGAGGGTGTGAGCATGCAGGGTAAAAGCCCAGAAATAGTAGTTACAACACTGGCATTGCACAGAATAGTAGTAGGGAGTGTAGATGCAAGCACAGTGAGGGAGTGATGTAAGTAGATTGACCAAAGATTAATGTCCCTAATCTGATACCTATATATGTAAAAGAGTGGTGCACAGACCATGCTGATGTAATAAAGTGTGGGGCACAGGTGCTGGAGTGAAGAGCAAAAACACATGTCAACACAGGAATCTTTGTGCCTAGAGGTATTAGCTGTGAGACTGTGTCAATGGGTGGTACTGCCAAAATCTAGGAAACCTCAGTACCAGCCAGATGATGCTACACATGCAGGTGACAAATGACCATGTCTTTGATGACAAAGGTGCCAGTTCATATCACTTACTGAGGGACAAACATATTGTGAATCTTGAGCATAAGTTGTACACAGGCACCTTTCCAGCCTACCATGAGAATGTGAAGGCAGCACATGGAAGAAGAGAATTCTGCAGCAGGTGACAATTGTCATGATGCATCTGAGGTACCCATGCCTCAACAGACAAACTCATGCACACCACAGGTAACTCAAGAGTCAACACCTCCCCAGGCTGAGACCACTCAGTCAGCAGCTTATAATGGCAATGGTCCATCCACTCACCCTTTTGCCAAGGCCTGAGATACAACTATTCCTGCACCTGTGTCTGCTAATCCTGCACCAGTCCATGTTGTGCCTCCACAGAAAATCCTGACAATGCATATTGAGTAGATCCTCCATTTCATGAGAAAGCTCATGCAGTGGAAGTCTTCCATTGCACCATGGACATGCCAATTGCTATCACACCCTGTCAGCTCTACTCCATTGCCCCAGAGGTCTGCTACCAAGCTCAGGAAGTGATGACTGTGAAGAAAGTTCCCATCAAGCCTGTCCCCATGGCAGCTGCCAACTACATGGAGGGGGAAGATGAGGAAATTGACATAATTGACAGCTATTCCCAGACTATCATGGACAAGAAGGTTGATTGACTAGTGCAAGATATGCCACAAGAATCCAAAGAAGTGGTCACATCTAGTCAGCACAGTGATCCTATCATTATCCCTGACCCATATGAGGCATATCTCTGTGAGTTTCTGCCTGGCCAGCTGCCAGACTCACTTGTAGTTGCAAAGGAGTTGGCATCACTTTGCTCCATTTTTCCACTTGTTGACAACAACTTACATGTCAAAAGTATCATTGACCCAGGGTGCCAGGTGATCACAATGTCAGAAGTTTGCCATTTGCTCAGCATAATTTATGATTCAAATGTGGTCTTAAATATGCAGTCAGTGAACAGTGAAGTTGACAGGTTGCTTGGACTTGCCCATAATTTTCTGCAGGTTCATGTCATTAGAAGTCCTGCACACATTGTGCTACTCAGACAACCTTTCAATGTATTAACACAAAGTCTCATTTGCAACTTCAGCAATGAGGATCAGATGGTCACAATCCATGATCCTAATATGGGGTCATTAGTGACTGTGCCTATGCTACTATGTGGATCTTATCAATTCCAGTTCTGGCAAAAGGAAATATTGGGTTTTGTATGTTGAGGATTTGACAGAGAGTCAAGGAGATTGTGAAAACAAAGACATGCCTATCAGCAAATTTTCAGACTCATTTTCAGACTCATTTAAGGCTAACCATCTCTGTTGATGACAATAGATTCTGACTATACATCACCTACCTTTTTTGTCTTTGAATACTGAACACACACATACTTGCACATACACACATACACAAACATACTATAAAAGGCTCATTGTATATACAAGAATAAGAATGATGAACACAGGCCATGTGCAGGAGTGGAACTACAATAGTTCTTAATATTGTGGGACATTTCTACCTACTACTTATAGTAAGACTGGTAGTGCATGGACCATAGAAGTATGTATGAGTTGATGTGTGTGTGTCCATGTGTTTGTATGTGTGTATGCACAGTATAAGAACAAAAAAGGAAATGTACACTTATCTAAGCTGAAGTTGTCAACAAAGAACTCTTTAGTTCTCCTCCACACATGGCCTGTTGTCAACAGGTTATGGGCCCTGCCTGGGTCATTTGCAGTACTCTCCTCTCTGCTCTTGTTCTTGGGATTAAAGCTCTTACTTCTTCCCCAACTCTCACACTTGCCATCACCCTCTCCTCCTCAGAATCAGTACCTAAAATCAACACCACTCTTGAAGGAACTGAAACCTACCACCTGCTAAGAGCAGCCTATTGGATGGTCTTAGGGAAAGTTTGCAATAACTATACCCCTGGTAACAAGGTAGTTGGTATGTGCTTGATAAGCATAATAAACATTCCTGATGATGATGAAGAGTGGGATCAATGAGATAATGATGAGGATGATACCACCAATGACTAAATGAGGATCCAGAGTGATGAGTTTAGGATGTCTCAGTGATGCTTAGAGTGACTTAGAGATCTTAGAATTAGTTCCTGGAGAATGGAAGTGAGATTGTAGTGAGCTTAGGCCAAGTGCAGTATAGGAGAATCCCTAGATTGTGAAGTTGACAAGACTGGGGTTAAAGACCACCAGGCTTTCAACTACTTATACAAAACAGGAGTTCAAAGAATAGCAATTGTAAATAAGGTTCACAGATCAATGATGATTGCACAGCAATCAATGAGGTCATGTGACCTGAGATATGCCCATAGTAAGCTAAGTGTAAGGTAGCCACAAGTGTGAGTGAAATGAGATATAAACAAAGTCAAATAAAGACAAAAATAGAGTGAGTCCTTGCTAATTGTATAGTGATAGTCCTTAGCAAGTAAATGTTATAATAAATAAAGAAAAGATAAAAGATAAAGAAGCTTTATAGTACTTGGAGTAAAACTCACAACTCAGTATATAAATACTGTAGTACTATAAAGGAAGAGAGATAGAGTTCTTACTATAAGTAGGAGCTAAGCTCAACAACTGTTGTTAATACAATACTTATAGTAAGAAACATAAAAAAGAAAAAGGAAAAAAGATGTGTTATGAGTATCCCAAAGTGTGCACAGACCATGCAGTACAGTATAGGGCCAGAGAATGAGAGAGTACAGTAATGATGTCATACCTAATAATAGAGGGGATGTGTAAGTGCTGACTGAGGCTCCACAGTAACTGTGAGAGTGATTGGTGATACTCTGCAGCAAGTGTGAGAAGGATTGGTGAGCATCTGCAGTAAGAGTGAGAGAATGAGTCATAACTAAATATAGAACAGGCTGATCAGAGATCAGACAACTAACACATCATTGGTTGATAAAGATGAACAAGAGGAATGCATGACTGTGAGAATCACTTTGGTAGATCAGGAGCAATTGTGATATCTATGGTAAAAGAGACATAAGAAAAATAGGAAAAATGAAGAGAAAAATAGAGGAAATAATAGCAGCCTGACAGTGGGGACACATGTTGTCCAGAGTGAGGTGGGATGTGAGTGTGTGGAGATGTGTGTGGATGGTCTGTGGAGAAGAAGAGGATGTAGAGTGTAATGCATACATATAGTGAAGTAAATAGTATGTGTGTAGAGCAAAGTTGAATGAAATGATATAGTGAATGTTATAGTATGCACAGAATATTCAACAACTATTGTTCATCTCCTCTGTTGTTTTTTCTCTTGTTCTCAATTCTCTATTGTCTTAGTTTGCTATTGTCCTGATATCTATATATACAGTCCATGGCTTGTCTACTCACTTCAGCTTCTTGTGGAAATGCATAGAATGTGACATGATAATAGGCACAGGCCTCCAAGGCCAACATGCAGATGATCATCCCTTGGACATAGTTCAAGGGGTACAACATGATGAATCTGAGAGGAGTGAAGATGAAACATACAGGAGAGATAGAAGTATGCAGAGATGAAGAGATGACTGAAAAACAGGTACTAGTCAGAAGGGATGTAAGAAGAAAGGAAGATGAGTTCCATACCTCAGCAACAGATGAGAAGTGCTGAGGTTTGGGGACAAGTGATGAAAGAAGATATAGTAGGGCTGAACAGAGTTGAAGAGGAGTCCTAGCTATAAAGAACAAAGATGAAGACAGAAGGAGTATGATGTGGGTTAAATAAGCAAGCCCATGTGAAAGTCTACCAGTGCAGCAAGTACCCAGTAGAGGGAAAGATAGGGACATACTCAGTATGTAATAAGGGTGTGCACAGTGTCCTGCATAGATAAAGGGCCAAGAAAAACCAACACTTCTTTCTCTTTTGCTGAAGTGAGTATTACTTTACCCTTTCCTCCTCTCCTTTTTTTCTGATCACTACACTCTCAGTATACTGCTATCTTACCTGCTCTCTCACTGCACCATATAAATTCAGGTATTGTGATTACTTACTTTATGTTCAAATATGGGCAGAGTGGAAAATGGCAAGTAGACCATTTGGTAGTAGAGGTAGGCTTGTGAGCCTAAGACAAGATAGAGGTGTTGATCATATACAGGTATTGTTGCTCAGCATTCCTTCACTTACCTATGGGTATGTACTCTTAATGCATACTACACATACCTACCTACCTCTGTGGACTACCCCTGCTTCCTCCTTGTGTACACTCACACTCCACATCACACTCTGCACAGCATATGTCACCTCCATTTAGTAGTCCTTGTATTTTGCTCCTCTACTCTCCACTCAAACTCTATATGTGTACACTATATAAGATGGTCTCATTACTATACACCTCCTCAGACATCTTGTGTACTGTCTGAGTGAGTAACACTCCCCATCTTATTCTCCCTCTCACTCATCACTTCCCTGCAGCATACCTCTACCACATTGTGTCACCCTGCTGTGTACACTTCTACTTACTTCTGCTGCAGATGTTATCTGCCCTCTCCATATTTTGGGACATGCCTTTACCAATGCTATCAATAACTTTGTTTGTCCTTGCTTTCCCAAACCTGTGCTCACAGGTTATGGGCCCTGCCCAGCACACAGCAAGCAGGACCACCCTTATGCTCAAACTCATCATCATCATCATGATCTTATCACAGATTGTATATGTGTCAGCATCCCTGCTCCCTAAAACCAACATTCCACCACTCAAAGGAACCTCCAACTATAAACAATGGTCAGCACTTGTCAAAAACTCACTCATTGTCCTTGGGATATGGTATGCAGTTAACTCTAGCAAGCCAGACCCAAAATATGAGCAAATCATTGACAAACCCAAAACCAAAACATCAAAGGAAGTATACTACTGGGGGAAAGAAGTACCCAACCAAGACAAACTCAATAAGTGGGATGAGGATGACACTAAAGCAACAGCATACATTGGTTTGTTCATTGGACCTACAGCAGAACACTGTTGAAACTGGGCAGCACAGCAAGGGAAGTAAACACCATGACATAAAACTGATAAGAGTAGAGCCCAAGGGCCATTATAGAAGGAGACAAGGCTACAGCCTGCTAAGAGTGGCCTATTGGATGGTCTTAGGGAAGGTCTGCTATAACAATACCCCTGGTAACAAGGTAATGAATACACATTTGATAAGCATAGTAACCATTCCTAATGACAATGAAGAGAGGGATCAACAACATAGTGATGAGGATGATACTGCCAATGACTAAACAAGGATCCGGAGTGACAAGTTTAGGATGTCTTAGTGACACTTAGGGAGACTTAGAGATCTTAGACTTAGTTCTTAGAGTGAAGTGAGTTTGTAGTGAGCTTAGATCAAGCACAGTATAGGAGAATCCCTAGATTGTGAAGTTGACAAGACTGTGTGAGGCCGATGTTTGCCAGCAAGGTCACACAATGTAGAGGAAAGAGGATAGGGCTAACAAGAGGGATGAGATCATGCTTATGCAAACAGATATCCCAGATGTATTCAGCTGAAGAGTAACTATGATACAGCTGAGGTATATATACTAAAGGGAACCTGTGCACAGACCATGTATGTACTCTAGGGCAGGTGTATCATAAAGGAATGTGCAGCATTCCTGTGAACGATCAATAAGCAACTTGCACAGCATCTGTGAGGATGCGCAGCATCTGTGGGAAGCTCTGTAAGTGACTGTGAGAATATGTGTCATATACGTATTGTAAGTGGACCGATGACGAGATGGGAATGAGTCATATATGATCATGATAAGATCTACATGATCTGATAAGATATCTTGTGTAGATCTTGAGCGATAAGGACAAAAGAAATTGTAGAATTGAAAGAAAAATAAATGTGTCCTGACAAATACCCCCTCTTTTAGGGTGAGACGACTCGACGAGCATATGCAATTCTGGTGGATCCAAATCCTTGTTCTCCGCGACCAGTTTCATCTAATGATTGAACTTCAAAGACATCGGCAATAGAGATGTGTTCGAGGATTAATTGAGCGATACGATCATTAGCGTTGATTTTGAAATCTTCAATGCCAAGATTGACAACAAGTATTTTCAATACTCCCCTATAATCTGAATCGATGACACCTGCACCAATATGGATAGAGTTCTTAACAGCCAAACCACTGTGAGGTGCAATACGGCCATAGCAATGGTCTGGTATAGCTAAGGTGATTTGGGTGTCAACCAATTTTTGACTATGTGAGGGAATAATAATTGTTTTGGCACTGTAGAGATCTAGTCCAGCTGCATGTTCTGATCCTTGTGTGGGTAATTTGGCTGAGTCTGAGAGTCGTTTGACTGGTATTGAACATTTTTGAACAGTGCAAATAGCGAGGGGATGTTTCAAATGGAAATCTTTAACCAGTTTTGGTACATCTTTGAGAATGTTTGTAGCTGGTTCCCAGGAATTCTCGTCTTCTGGGTAATTTTTCCATTTGATAAGGTATTGAATTTTCCCTCTGTTCTTTCTACTATTCAAAATTGTTTCGACTTCGTATTGTTCGATACCATCTTTGATGATTGGAGAAGGTGGTGTTTTTATGACCTGTTCTGGAATTTCATTTGGAGTATAAGGTAATAGTTTGGCAACGTGAAAGACTGGGTGGATCTTCATTGACTTAGGTAATGTCAATTTGTATGCGTTGTTTGACAATACTTGTTTGACAGAATAAGGTCCAAGCCATTTATGATCCAATTTCTTTGTTGGTCTTCCAGTTTGGATATTTGTTGCGTCTAACCAAACTTTATCTCCAATTACATATTTGGGTGTTGCTCCTCTGTGAGCATCGTAGTACTTCTTCATGTCATCAGCCACTTTCTTGAGT